>VDFB02324571.1:0-67350 GCA_007258455.2 Sequoia sempervirens | reverse complement strand
ATTGTGGGATCACCCAACATATGCAACCATCTAAAACACTACACTCATGTTTAATGCCAATACAACAATCTTTCGCTATTTGGCGTGGTGACAGCTTTCTCTAACAACAACCTTGCAACAAAGGATTTGAAAGTTCTAAGAATTTACAGGTATGAGAAGGTTTCAAAAGGATTAAGTTATAGAAATTTGAGACCTGTAAAATCCTTAATTTTTTATATGGGATTAAATTGTTTAGATTACAATTTGCTTATGAGGACATGATTTGAGGGATAAAACTATATGTAAAAATGAGATCTAGATATTTAGGGACCATGGAAAACAATTTTTTTAAGGAATATAGTGTGGACCAAGGGTAAGGTACAAAACTAGTAGAAAGGAATGATTAGTTAACTTAGTCAAATAAAATTTAGCCAAGACATATAATCATAGATTTAGCTCAATAATATTTAGGGTTTAGGGTTTCAAGGGTAAATAGGGTTAGGATTTAGGGTTTCTAGGGTAAATAGGGTTTAAGGTATTAGACTTCAATTGAAAATAATTTGATCGTATTGATCCTAATCTTATCTAGAAGATTATTTAATTGAAAAAACACATAATTTATAAAATACATACCTTCTCTTTAATCTTAATATCTATGCATCCTTTCTTCACGTAATTTTTGTTCCTTTTCTATTGAATATGACCGTGTAGTCTTATTTTTATTTTTCCTTTTATTTCCCATCTCCTTCTTTACAAAATGTGATCTCAATAATTCATTTGCACTTTTTTTGTTATATAATGTTTCCCAAAATTAGAAATATATATTTTTTCAATTCTATGTTCCAAATGTAAAACACTTGCAAAAATACAAAAATGTTTTTTCTTAGTTTTTTTATATCAAAAACACAAAAATTGACCTTATATATATGCAATTTGAATAACATTTAATTGCAAAAATTTGGCTAAAAATCACCTTCATTTGAAGGTGGCTAGTACCAAATAATCAATATTATTTTATTAGAGAACCTTCATGTAATGATCCTTTGTCACAAATGATTAATATTATTTTGGCTACCCCAAAATATCTTTGTTTGAAGGTAGCTTTGAATGAAGGAATTATATTCAACCAAAGGTGCCTTCATTTGAAGGAACTTGGCTAGACACTTTCAGTTTTTGCTTCAAAATTTCTAGTTTGAAACCTTAGGTTGGACCTTCAAATTTAATTAACTTGACAAGATAATTTACAAGATCGTATTCCTCAAAACGAGCTTTCGAACAAGTATAATTTTAATATATTTTCATTTTATTACATATTTATTTTCTAATTTTTACTAGATATAGGTTTTTCACCAAGCATCAAGTTCTTTGTTTTATACATGTGAAAAAATAGTAAAATACTAAAAAAATTTAAAAAAAATATTTGTGCACTAGGTATTGATATCCTTGTTTCAAAAAAAAATTGAATGATGATATATACAAAACAAGTTATGCGTTACAATGTACACCTATGTCCAAATTATAATTACCCTGACTTCAAAAATTAATTAAAAATATGTAACAAAAAAATATGAAAAATATCCATGCACTAGATATTGATGCTACAAATCTATATTTTAAAAATTAGAATTTTATCCTTTCTACAAAAAAAAGTTATGCATTACAACATAAACATTACTTTTAAAAATGTTGTTTACTATAAAAAACAAGTTGTTAAAACTACATAAAAAATTCATAATTTATTTTTAAAATATTAAAAAATATATTTAGAATCTACATACAAATCATCACAAATCATTAGTTCACATCATCTTCAAATTCTCAAGGATTTAGCTGCTATAGATCTCAAAAGGCAAAGATTTAATTAAAAATGTTGACTTCAATATCCTACTTTGACCAAAAAGTGGGACTCATTATTGTGGGATTACCCCTACACACATTATTTTAGGAGCATTTGCACAATTGAGGCTTGTTGCCTTTGATCTTTTACCTAGGTTTTCAAGGGGTCGACTTAGGAGAATATGTTCCCTTAGAATATATCAACAATCATTCAAAACTATTTCAAAATATTATTAATCTGAATTAGTAGAAAGGAAAAAAAAGCATGATCAATTCAAGCACAATATGAATTAGGATTGTACACTACTCAAGATCATTTCCAAGGGTACAAGATATTGTTGTAGGCACAAAATTGACACTAATCTATAGATTTGACCCCTCATTTATAGATAGATAATTTAGATCCCATGACAAAACATAGATAAAGATCACGCTTTTCCAAATTTGAAACATTCAAAATTGAACACATCATCAAACTTTTATTTATTCTCAAATCCAAAACTAAATATTTATCACATTTATTTTATGTACTTTTAACATTTATAATTTTAAAATATACATATCTTCAATTTTATTATATTAATCTATTATTTATACCTATATTTTTACATCTTATTGAATTAACCTAAATTAAGTATATACTTTTATATAAAAATAAATAAAAAAAAATCCTTACACATAAATGTTTTCTTACAAAATTAAATTTAAATAAATCCTTACATACTAAAAATATTAAAAAGAAATTATTATCTATTAATTCCAATTCCTTATTTATATCAATCACTATAATATTCCCATAATAACAAAGAACAAAAAGAGACCATAAAACCAAAAAGAAAAGTAAAGTATAGGCCTTCTTTATCCAAAAAAGAAAAGAAAAGAAAGAAATAAAGAAACAAAAAAGAAACCATAAAGGAATACCTTCGTTCTTAAGGCTGCATTCGGCTTCTTAGTCTGAACTTGGCTCATCATTTTTTATTGGTGAGGAAAGCCTCTCACAGAGAATTCTGACAGAGTCTCACTTGTAAAGGTAATCTTTCTTTTCTCTCTCATTTACTTTTCATTCATTTACTTTTCATGTTAATTTTTTCAGGAATGAAAAGAGTAAGTAGGTAGCATTTCAGTTGCAGTTCGGAAAATCTGAATGCCTCTAAATCTACAGTTATGGTTTTTGAATCCTTAGCAAGCTGTGTATGCTACAAATTCATATATTTGTTTCAATATGTGTTTGTTTAACCTTTTTTAAGTCACAAATACATGGATTTTCTTATTTTGTTTTGTTTGTGGATCTCATAAATTTGTTGTCAATAATGTTTGTTTTATCGACTGTAATTCTTGATTTTGCAGTTATCTTTGTTGATTTTACCTTTTCGTGTCATTTTTATCTCTCAAAACTCTTCAAAATGTGAATCTTATTGAAAGGCCATTGTTTCATTGAGCATTTATGGTTGTATAGTTGAAAGACAACTTTTAGTTTAGATATATACTTCTTTATAATTTTGCAATCTATTACATAAAGACAGACATGTCAATATCTATGTAATTCAATTGTTTTCATTTAAAAGAAGAATAAGTGTGCCTTGAATGAGTATTCTCTCCAAAATCTAATTTAATGTATTGCTTCACGATTTTGAGGATAAGATCAATTTTTAAAATAAGCTTGCATGGCAGATCTTATCTTTTGTATGTTTCACCCCCAAGTCTTGAAAAGCAAAAAGTAAAATTCAACAACTCTATCCTCTTTCCACAATGTATTATATTGTCAAAACCAAACTAAATGCACTAAATAAAATAAAAAATTACATTTACAATAATATAAAAGAAACATAAAAAATTATATTATGCAGGAATTTAATTGATTACATTATTCATTGACTTTAATGAAAGGTCTTCATCCTTTTAATTTTTATAATCACTTGTTCTTTAAGAATTAAACTATTTACTTCCCGACACATTGCTAACATTAACAAACTTACTTTTGGATCATTACATCAAACGAACCCCTATTTGATCTAAAAAAGAAACAAACATTTATAACATTGAATCAAATAACAATAAATCCAAGATGATTTGGAGCATCCATCAATCTGATTCAGCTTTCTACTCTGTAAATTCGATCTCCTGTCTTCTCGTATTAATAAACCAATCTTGACATTTGTTTACATCCTTTTGATTCCTAACCTTTTGCTTCACATTCCTACAGAAACATCTGTCAGTCTTGTACATCTAGTGTCATATGCTATTGCCTTTGTAATTTTGTCTTTATAATTTGAAGATCCATTACCTCTTCCTAAAGCTATTTGACACAGTCATCTTAAAATTTATTATCTATCAACATGTTTATGACCATTTATACCACAGACAATATAAACAAATATTAAAAATGCTCCTTCACTGTCCTAACTACAAAAACTTCTCATCATCTTGAAGTCTCATATTTATGCATGGATTTTATACTTTCCAGTATTCTCTGTCAAATATATTTTAATAAATATATATATATTGTGAAAGAATTCAATTGTATCATTGATTATATTATTCACTTACCTTTATAAAATGCCTTCACTCTTTCAACTTCCACAACAGCCTCTCTCTTAAAAATCTAACTATTAAGTACTCAACGCATTACTAACAGTAACAACCAAACTTTTAACTCATAACATCTAACATACACAAAACATAACTTAACTGAAATTAGATTACCCATAAAATTCATAAGTTTACCCATCTATGGCACAGATGCCCTTACTCTGCTTGGAAAGGAGAAACCATATCAAGCCTCTCCACAAAATTCAAGCATGTCATATGAATGAGCTGAGATGGTAGCAGAAGCCTGTGTAGTGGCAGAGAATTGTTTCAGCAAGTGTAATAATACCAGAATCTTTTTCCAGAACCAAAAATATGGTGTCTATCAAATGGCAATTTATTTGATATTTGTCAGCTTAGGATAAGATATTGATACTTACAACTATTTCTATCAAATCTAAACATATTTTTACTTCAATGTTTTACAATAAGAGTACAGGTCTCAAATTAAGCTGCCATTATAAGAGAATAAAAAACATGGTAGGCTTAGCACCTGCACCGTACAGTGAGATGGCTTTGGCAATAGATGGGGCAGGGGCGTTACGCACAATGGCTGGCCTCAGATTTGCACAGCCTCACTCGTCTGGATCTACATCAACGGTTCAATTTTATACCCATGCCTCTTTTCTCGGCCCACTTGTGCTACACTGCCAAGCTTAGTTGAAATTAATAAAAAAACACAGTGTCTGCCAAAGCAGACCACACCAAAACGAAAAAACAGAATGACTGTTCACAAATTTATTTCCTACTGAGTAATGAGTTTTTGAGTTGTAGCTTTAAATTTTCGTCAATTCTTAGAATTTAGATTCCAGTTCCTTATTATGTGGGCTGGTAATTAGTCCTGGGCAGTTCCTTGGTGAAATTAAGTGTTTGTAACAACGATATCTTTATTTATTCTCTATTTGATAGGGTGCTTTGACTGGAATATAGGAGATTAGTTATATATTTGAAGACCTGGAAAACCGTTTTGTATATTTGAAATGAAATAATCTTGGGCGGTCATGGTCACAGGAATAACCTTTCACCAAACAAATGTTGGCCAATTGATTTGTTGCTTATGTTTTATGATCTGTGAACGACATTCTTTGGGGTCTGAATGCAGCAACTGCTACTCTGTATCGAATCAGTAATTTTTTTTGTCTCAATGGATAAAATTTTAAAGGATATAACTTATGATTTTTGCTCTGTACTGAACCGTCTTGTTAGTTTTGAGGGAGAGGAAGAAGAGGGGCCATATGCTTCTTTCAGAATGAGTTAAGAGGTCTGGGTTATAAACTTAGTAATACGCAAGGCAAGGTTGTTCCTTGGAAAGCCTACCCTCTACTAGGTATGCAATTTTTTTTTTCAGTCGAGTTGTTGTCGTGGCTGATTTTCATCTAGAACCCTGACTGGGTGTTCGTTCTTCTGGTTGTGTAATTGATGTGTCTAGTAGACTTTGCCACGTGTTGTTCTTTTGTGGTACATTTTATCTCTTTCTCATACCCCTTTGCTGAATCCTATACGATTGATAGAAATTCTCAGATGGTCTTATGTCAGACTGATTTGAATCTGTTCATCTGCTAACAACCAGAATCTCACAGCTTGAATTAGAAAGGAGTGTGATATGACAGGCAAAAAAGTGTGGAGAGTCTTGCAAACAAGTACCCTTTTAAATATGAAGCCTATAAATACACATCCATTCTGATTTCTACACATTATTTCAGAACTTTTTCTGAAACAAGTTGTAGGGACATGCATGGGCAAGAAACTAAGCATGTTTTTATTTGGTAACTTTGTACAGCAACTTGCTAAGGCTTTTAAGTGTGCATTGTGGGTCGTAAACTGATCAAACTTCAGATTTGGCTACATCCTTGTACTATAAGTTACATCATCTGATTAATTTAAAAAGCACATCAAAGAAAACATGTTTCAAAACTCACATTCTGATTTGCAATGGAAGATAAGAAAGTTTGAATAATCATATTTTAGTCATGTAAATGCCTGTCAAAGGTGCTCTCAACCTTTTTGAACGTATGATGCTTTTTCCAATAAAGGTGATCTCAACCTTTGTACATTGTCTTTGGTTCAAGTCTGGAAAGTTGAGATTGATGGAAAAATTCTAGAAAATGGTTGCTTAGCAATTTAAACTGAAATTAAAATGTGAGAATAAGCTATAGATGTATTGTTCTCTTTACATTTCAGACTTCCAAGGCTTAAAGGATGGGACTGGGACAGTCGAGTAAGAAGAATAAGCTGCAAGTCCAACTTAAAGCTAATGCAACTCAGATGATGTGAATTGCCCTGGTCTATCTATTTGCTAAATATATTTGAGATCTTGCTCATATCTCATATGAGCAGAAAAATCACTATTTTATGTAATTCAACTTTGCCAAAAGTACCTTCACTCGGTTATGATTTCCCATTATATGTGGGCTGATTGACTTACTGAGATTATAAACAATCACACATGTAACTGGGGTAATAATATATTTGATTTATATGGCACAATTACTTGACGACCGTATGGAATCAACATTGAGTTTATAATCTTGTACTGTATTTGAGAGATAGTTTAACGAGGGCCACAACCTCTAGGTAACAAATCCTACACAATTGTGGGTAAAAACTCTCGTATAGATCTTTATGTAAAAGCACAACACCTTGGGAATGCATTCTCTAGGTTTCGTCAAGCACGTTTTACTAAGAAGCAATGAAATATTCCCAGTGACAGAGTCCTCTGTACACAATACTGGGGGTGTGAGTTGAAATCTGATAGAGGCAAGGAGATATATTGACTTAGCATGGACAACAGATACGACAAATACATTATAAAATTGGTGTTTACTAGGGCTGTAATCTTATAAAACTAGCAGTACATTACCTATTACCTAATATGTATAGGATTGATGTGTTAGGACCCTCATCTCTTAGAATTGGTTATTCCTGACAAAGAAATATCTTTTGTTAAGAGGAAAATATATTATATTTTCTTGGTCAAACACAACAAAAAAAAATATTGTGAAAAGGAATATGGGTCATTAGAGATGGCACTAAAAATATGCAAATCTCATTGGGTCTTATGCAAACAAATCTCCAAATTGAAACAGAAAGGCTTTCAAAGTTTTCATGCAATATTTATTAAAAAAACATCAGTTTGTAGCAAATCTGTCAATAGACGACAGGAATGCTCGCTCATATTTCAACTTTCAACATAAGCATAAATTCCTAGAACAAGTGCGCTACAGCTACTTCATACATTTTATAGAGGTATTCATCACATATTTTCTTATTGTTATAATTGGTTCATTATCAATCTTCTTCACATCTTAAATTAGCATTCAGCCTGTTTTTGCCCATGAAAGATGGATCATATTTTTAACCACATACAGCTTCTCTTTTCAATCTTAGAAAACTTTTTTACTACACACTCAATAATGTACTTACAAATAAAACAATCTTGAAAGTTTTTTGACTTGGCAATTCTATGATACTAAATCTGTGTTGATTTTAACCTTATCTGTATCTATAATCTTTTAAATAGATAGTATTTAAAATAAAACTAAAATCGAGAAATTCAGAACAACTGCCTACAAATATAAAATATCCCTAGCACAATACATTTACAGGGGATGTCCATCGGTACCCTATATTGGAACTCAAAAGATAATTATCAAAATAGATTGCCAACGAAACCAAGATGGATTCACGGATTAATAATGGTCTGCCCTTTCTACTAGCATAAATTATATTGATGTTATCAGATTGTCTTTTTGAGTCAGAGTTATCACGTCAAACCGTTACACCACACCATAGCTAAACTAGGGAAAATAACCATTAAATAGCTAGTAAACTACCATCAATGCCTGAAACTGCATCATCTTCCACTGCTGCTACGAAAGAGTACTCGGACCAAAAGTCACAGAATGGTATCAACTAGTTCAACCGAGAGGGATCCCAAATTTCCTCTCAAATTGCAGCCAAAGAGATATATGCGAGTTGTGACCAAAATGGTTAGAGAGTTAATGGGCCTAGGAGATAGCCGATGGAAAAACAGGGGTGTGATTATTAGAAGGTTTCTGCAATATGTTAAGGTTGCAGTCTGTTTTTACAAAATTTCATTTTGGAATTAATAACATTTTCCTCTGTGAATCAAAATTTGAATTATTTTTGAATTTACTCCTTCAGTCATGCAGAATTTACTCCTTACTGTTTAGGGCAGTTACACTGTCAGTGTTTGATTGGAATGGTTAGAGTGTGAATAGGTCTAGAGACAGCTCGTAGAAAAAAAAGGCTTTTGCAATATGTTTTAAGGTTGCATTCTCTTCTTAAAAAATTTCATTTAGGAATTGATAACAGCAGTTTCCTGTGATTACTTAACTGAAAATTTCCAAATATTCTTCTTACATTCATGCAGAGTATAACATGAACAGAGAGGGCAAAGATAAGGCTATTGGCATTGATCTCGGGACAACTTACAGCTGTGTGGGAGTGTGGCAGCATGACAGAGTTGAAATTATTGTTAATGACCAAGGAAACAGAACCACTCCCTCCATAGTTGCTTTCACCACTGATGAAAGACTTGTTGGAGATGCTGCCAAGTTCCAAATTTCAACTAATCCGAGAAACACTGTGTTTGATGCCAAGAGACTCATTGGAAGGAGATACAACGATCCCTCTGTGCACTCTGACAAACAATTGTGGCCATTCACTATCGTTCCCGATAAGAATGACAAGCCTATGGTTGAAGTGGTTTATAAAGGTGAGAAAAGGCTTTTTGCGGCTGAGGAAATCTCGTCCATGGTGTTGGTGAAAATGAAGATGATAGCCGAGCAATACCTCCAGTGTGATGTGAAGAATGCTGTGATTACCGTGCCTGCTTATTTCAATGACTCCCAGAAGCGAGCAACTAAAGATGCCGGTAAGATTGCAGGGCTTAATATCATGCGGATCATCAATGAACCCACGGCTGCAGCAATAACTTATTGCTTTAATTCATTGGAGGAAGGGAAAAGAAACATTCTAGTTTTCGACCTTGGAGGAGGTACCTTTGACGTATCTATTGTTACAGTTGAAAGAGATAAGGTTGAAGTAAAAGCTGTTGGAGGGGACATGCATTTGGGCGGCCAGGATTTTGACCATAGGATGCTCAACTATTGTGTTCAGCTGTTCAACAAAAAACATAAAATGGATCTGAGTACAAGTCCCAAAGCTCTTCGGAGACTACATTCAGAGTGCGAGAGGGCAAAAAGAAGTTTGTCTTCCGCAGTAGAGACTGTAATTGACATAGATTGTCTCTATGAAGGGCAAGATTTCCACACAAAGATCAGGAGAGCGAAGTTCGAGGAGCTCAACGCGGACCTATTTGACAAATGCATGCAATTAGTAAAGCAATGTATGGAAGACTCCACGCTGAGCAAAAACGAAATCAACGACATTGTATTAGTAGGAGGTTCTTCACGTATACCCAAGGTCCAAGAATTGGTAAGTCAATTTTTTGAGGGCAGGGGCCTCTGCAAAAGTGTAAATCCAGACGAGGCAGTTGCTTATGGTGCAGCTGTGCAGGCAGCGGCATTGAACAAGGAAAACATCCACATAGTTTTGATGGACGTGACGCCTTTGAGTCTTGGAATTGAAATTAGCAATGGTGTCATGAAAGTAATAGTTCCCCGCAATACTCCCATTCCTACTCTGAAAGAGACGTCTGTCACCACAAGAATTGACAACCAGACAGGTACAAAATTTCCAATTTATGAAGGCGAGAGAGCTTTGGTTGCATACAACAATTTGCTGGGAGAATTTGTCCTCAATGGGATTCTACCTGCGCTGTGTGGTGTGCCAAAGATAAGAGTTTACTTTCAAGTGGATGTAGAGGGAATTCTGACAGCCTCTGCGCAGGATGTGGGGACAGGAAGCAACAATCAGGTTACTGTTACAAATGAGCGTGAGAGACTGAGCAAGGAGGAGATAGATAGAATGGTGGCTGATGCAGACATATTTCGAAAAGAGGATGAAGAAATGGCAAAGAAGCATTTGGCCAAAAACACTCTGGAATGTTATATTTGTAACATGAAAAGTAGGGTTACAGAGGCGAAGAGCAAGGGAACAATGGAGAAGAGCGTTGCAGATGATATCAGTGGGGCACTAAATACTGTTGAGGAATGGCTGGATGAGAATGATGATGCAACAATTGAGGAATTTCAAGCCAAATTGGACGAAATGTCCTTGAAATGTAGGTGCTTAACATAAAAGGAAATACTTAAGTTTGTGGTTGTTTATGATGATAGGTCGTAATGTTCGGTAGAGCATTGGGCGTTGGGAGAAGCTGGTTTTATTTTTCCTCACCTTTTCCTAGGAAACACTTTCAGAAATTACTAGTTATACATCTGAACGTTAAAAGTTTTATTTCTTTCTTTCGTATGTGCTTACATTAATATTACAAATTACAAAAGGATGAATGACACGTGAAATAGGCCTTTTAAAATGGATACTATAGAAATTCAATGATTTTCATGAGTTTCTTTGAGTATTTTTAATGAAAAAATCGAAGAGAATTGTTCTAAGTATTTTCCCAATAGCAATATGGGAACTTTTCTATATATTTTAATTTAGAAAGATTTTTAAGTTGTTCAAATATTATTATAGATTACAGTTGAATATAAATATGATGGTTTTCATTAAGGAATGATCTATTGAGCTCTCAAAAAAAGGGTTTTTCAATTCACAAGTAAATTTAGCACTTTTATTTTATGGTTTAATATAAAAAAATTGAAAGGTAACTACTTGATATCCATCTCAATCTAGTTTATGGATAGTGCTCACTTAAGACATATATATATATATATATATATATATATATATATATATATATATATATAGTGTCTCAACCTTACATGATAAAAATGATAAGTGCCAAAAATAGATTTTTTTTATGATGGATGTAAAGTGGCTATTTTGAGAAGTATAGTGCATGGAGATAGAGACAAGTTGGTGCTCAAGATAATTATAATATTTATGATGACTAACATTGCCTTTTTCATTAGTTGTTTCTAAAATTAAACATTCAATTTTGTGGGTTGAAATTAATAATTGTAATAATGGTTAATAATGTTTCCATAAGCTAGTAATGAGGTTTCCCAAGTGAGAATATAAATGCCTCACCTAGATAGAAGGTTATCATATGTAATGCAATTTTCTATATGTTGGTGATTTTAGATAGTCATTTGAGTGAGTTTAGTTTGCAAGTTTGTATGTTGGCAAAATTCCTCCAAAATTTAGTTGAGTTGAAGACTCATGCAAGTACTTGCATTGCAGGTTTCTTGTAATCTATTTTAGAATTTGATAATACATTGTGCATTTTTTGAAGTGTGGGACTTTTCTATCAAAAGGGTTCTTCCCATGTAAATCATGGTTTTATGTTTTATTGTTATTTCATTAATGTTATTTCATGTGTTTCTTCAATCTATATAATAGTTGAATTGAAATTTGCATAAATTTCTTATCAAAATTAACGTAGGAAGTGTTTTCACACACCTTTGCTTCCTTACAAGTGATATCAGAGTTTGGCTAATTTTGGTTCTATTTATTGGGTATAAGGTTTATTTGAGCTAATCAAGGTTTGAGTGAGAGCTTCTGCAAAGTATTTCATGTTCTATATTGTAGGACAATAGAGATGGTGAGCAGATATGAGAGAATTGAGGTAGATAAGTTTTTTAGTGCAAATTTTAAAATGTGAAAGCTGAAAATGGAAGATATGTTGATTGATCAATATCTATGGATTGTGATGGATGATAAAGTCCAAAAGCCTGCAGTCCAAATTTGGTTGCAAAATATGATGTAATAGATAGAAAAGTTGAAGGTATCATAAGAATGTGCCTTGTAGATTCGATTCTAATAAATTTATACAAAGAACCCACTTTGAAGAAGTTATGGAAGAAGATGGGTGAGATATGTCAAGACAAATCTCTAGTAAATAATATTTTCTTGAGGAAGAAGTTGTATTCCTTGAGAATGGAAGAAGGTGGATGAATCTTAAAGCATCTGGAAACTTTCCATATGTTGATGACTTTGTTGACCTTAGTTGGGGTGAAGATGGATGAAGAAGAAAGGTGTCAGTATTTGCTATGTTCATCATCAAACTTATTAGATAGCCTATTCATAATTATTGGGAGCACTTCAATCACCTTGAAGATGTTGTTAGAATTTAGTACTTGACATAAATAGTTAAATTAATTAATTAACATGCTATTGTTAATTTATTAACAAAAGGAGGAATTATATAGTTTCAATAAGAGTTTATTTTATTTCTTTATGAGTTTTTCCTTTTATTTCTGAAAAATAAAAGTGTGGGGAATATTGGAGATATAAGTATTACTTTTTTAAGGAAACATTTTATTCGACACAAAATGGATAAATTAAGCCTTTATGAAAATTTTGATGGAAATGTTTTCCACAGTTGGCAAATACAGATACAATTAAATTGTTAATTGAAAGAGATCTCTGGGAAATTGTTGACGATATAGTGACAAAGCCAACAGATGTAGATGAACTTCAAAAATGGAAGGTAAAAGATAGGAAAGCATTGGCTATAATTGGTCTCAGTTTATCTAAACCTTAAATTTACATCATGTAGATTTTAAAAAATCTTCTAAGGACATTTGGGAAACATTGAATACTTTGTTTGGATCAAAAGTTGATGGTGTAGAAATAACTATAAAACAAAAGTTGAATGGATTGAAAGTGGAAGAAGGTGAAGATATAGTGTCTCACATCAATAAATTCCATTCCTTGATAAATCAGTTGGTTGGTATAAATGAAGAATTAAAGGAAAATGATGCAAAAGCCATACTTTTAAATAGTATGCCAAATAGTATGTCCCACAAGGTATTCACCTTAAGCAAAATCAATCCAAGTCTAGAAAGTATTATATCCACATTCCTTGATGAAAGAAACAAACATGTTTCAAAAGAAGAAGTTGCATTGGCCACACAAAACAAGGCTAGTACTTACAAAAAATCAAAATATATGACAAAGTTCAAACATGCAAGTGGCACATGTTTCTATTGTAATTTAAAGATAGGAAATGCAGTACTAAATTGCAAACAAAGAGCTCACGGGATCTTCTTGATGGAAAGTTGCAAGATAACGCTATGATAATTGAAGGAAAGGACCACACCTCAAGCGATGAAGAAATTTCACATCAAAGTGACGAAGAATATTTGTACTAGTTAATTTCTAGTTTTTCTCCATGTCATTATTAAGGGGGGATGTTAGAATTGAGTACTTGACATAAATAGTTAAATAAATAAATTAACATGATATTGTTAATTTATTAAATATATTTGGTTTTGGAAGTTGTATTCATGTAATTAGTTTCATATGAGAATAATGGCCTTATAAAGCCAATACTATGTAATAGATTTCAAGTGTAATGTGAATGACTGAATTTTAATTTGAGAGCAATCTCATTTTTTCTCTCTCATTTCAATAGATGGAGGATGTTGTTGGTTCTCTACTCTCTAAGGAAACATAAATCATGGTGTTATGTTTTATTTTTATTCTATTTATGTTATTTCATATGTGTTTCTTCAAATATCTATATGGGTAAGTGCACCAATAATTTGTGACACAATTTTGGTGCCAAATTGAATAAATTTGCAAAAAAAGCTCAAAATTGAGCATTTGGCGCATGCCAAATGAAAAAGTAAGTTAAAAGAAAAAAATGCATTTCAAACCTGCATTTTCATTTCAACCCACAACTTGGCTTGGAGGATTTGAGCTCTGCAACTCACGCTCACCAAATCTCAACCATTTTTTGCACTCTTAGCTTGCTATTTTTCACAAGGATGTCGCCAACACGTCAGAGACGTCGAAGATTGCAAAGAGGTATGTATTTTTATTCTATTTATTTCAAATTTGATTTTGAATGTAGATTGAAATATGTTTTTATAATAAAATTTTGTTCTAATTCTCAAGGAATGAATCTCCCCCTTGAAACATTGAGAATTCACAGTCATTCCCTCAAGAAGAGCCACCTATACAAGAACAACCTGAAACCCCTCCATCAATTCATAAGCATCCTCAAGGAATACAAGAAAATATTCTAAATCAAATTGAAAACAATAAAAGAGACATTGAACAATTAATTGGAAGATTAACGGAGCATGTTGAAACCCACCCTTATAGGAGAGGGATTGTTGAATCATTGAATTCAATTGTATCTCATGTAGGAGAAATGAGTGAGAAAATAATTTTTTGGTCAAATAAGAAGCATTAGATGAGACAATATTATGCTAGTGGTTTGTCATATGCAAATGTTAAAAAATAAAAAATTAGCAAAGCCGACTTGTGTGCCCTATTTACAGACCTGAAAACCAACGCACCTTTGTATCATGAATGCAGGAGGTTCCCCATCCATTGGTGCCACCATGAGTTAATTAAAAATAAATTTTGGGAGCGATGGTGGATGTTATTTGACCAACCTCCATGCAATAACCATGAGGTACAACAATAATTTTTGAGGAAACTCTATTGTGAGTTTGTCCTCAATAAGATGCCAAATTATTTTGACATCTTAGACTTTTAGGGTAGAGGTGGGGGCTCCACACATGATAGACCTAATGCACGACGTAATCCACAATTGCCACCAAGACCCTTGGCCAAACCCATGGTGGAGCATGTCGTCGTTCCTTCCATTGTTACTTGGATAGTGTAAAGGTGGACACACTGGAGTCGATTGGCTCACTCACCCAGACCATTTTACAGTGTGTGAGGCTTCTAGTAGAGCCTGGTGTGGAGGAGATGTGTAGACCCCAAGCTCCACCCCACCATTGTAGCACTTGTGGTTCAGTTTGCACATACAATTATTAGAGTGCTCGGGATGTAGCTACACAACCTACATCAGTTGCAGAGGTGATGGCTTTCACAAATGATTTGTTTAATGATACATTCAGCATTGACACTTAGGTAAAATTCAGCAAGTTCATTTAATGTTGTTTATTAAATTATATTTTGAAATTTAAGAATAAGTAAATTAGTAGAATTTCGATGTGATGAAATTTCAAGGTCGTAGTGTTCATGAGACGTGCCCCATTCCTTCAGACCCTTATTTGTTCTCGACGTTGATTCCACAGGTATGCAACTAGTATTAAAGATATTATTATTGCATTTGAACAGTTGAATGTTATATTTGAATGTTTGTCTCATAACATGCTTTGGATTTCAAACAATTTCCTGGTGGACCTTCAACCTCCTCACCTCACAATTCATTTCCTCAAACAACTTACACTCAGGTAGCCTTTATTCATTAATGGTGTTGTAAAACAATGTTAGCTAGTTTTCATAATTTTGCGTATACAAATCTAAAAAATTGATGAGAAACACAAACATTGCATTTGTATTCCTTGATCGTGTCACATTATCTTCTCCTAATTCAATTTTTGTTCCTTTATTCCTTCCTAATCCCATCCCATTAACATTTAATAGTTCAACCTACCATTTGCAGATGTGGACATCAAACAACCTTGGTGATGTTAGTGGCACGATGGACTAAGGAGTTGTTGCAGCAATAGCCAA
This sequence comes from Sequoia sempervirens, assembly GCA_007258455.2. Lineage (NCBI taxonomy): Eukaryota > Viridiplantae > Streptophyta > Pinopsida > Cupressales > Cupressaceae > Sequoia > Sequoia sempervirens. Next base: position 51,399 of record VDFB02324571.1, on the reverse strand, counting down.
TTCTAATCCATTGAGAGAGGTATGCAACAAATTAGTCGATTTGACATTATATTTGCTCTTTTATGGTCTATTATAGAAAATTTTCACAATACTTTTATGTAGTTTAATTTCTATCTTGATGGTTGCTATAGGTGGTTGTCACTCCAGATCGTGGATGTGGTAATGTTGTAAATGCGCATGATGACTATATGTATGTGGTAAGTGATTATATTTTGTTATATGTCATTCCACAATTCAATTTCTATGTATTAACATCTTTACATTTTATTGTATCAGTTGAAGGTCCAGAGTGAAGAGAGGAGGACTAGCGAGCGTATTCAAAAGACAAGAGAACCAATAGTCACTCCATCCAGCTAAATTTTGAAGGTAGCACGAGATCTATTTCCTTGCCCTAGAGGGAAATGATTGTATTAGGGTTATTTGTTGTATGCCTATGTGGCATTTTGGAACATATGTTTTGTACTATCAATATATACGTGACATTTTATGTCCATATGGCTCCTTTGTACTAGCTTGTATGGCTTTTTTGGATATATTGTATATTCTTTTATCAATATATATCATTGTATAGCCTTACGAATTTTTGATTAAAAACAATCTTATTTTGCTACTGCGATTCTTGAATGATGTTATCATGTGTATTGTGTAAATTATATGCTTGAATGTTGTAGGCATGGATTTTGTTTACATCTAATGCTTAATTAATTACCGTTGATTGCTCAATAAGCTCCATCTAAAGCGTATTGTGTAAATAAGCTCTATTCCTGGTAGTTTGTATCCTTCGGAATGTTTCAATTACTTGTGCCTCACTTATTCACATGCATGCTTCACTTATTCAAACATGTATACTTCATGTATATTGCATGTATTCATGTGTATGCTTCATGCTTCCAATGCATAGTAGCAAAAATCTTTTGGGAAAAAATTGAAAAACCAAAAGTATAAGAGTTTTTGAAAAAATCAGGAAAAAATCATATTTAAAAAAAAGTAAAAAGTTGTAGAACAAGAGATAAAAACTATTTTTTATAGCATATAGAGATATAGAGAACAAATAAAACAAATATTTTAACTAATGAATTGTAAAAAATAGATTTTTGTAGTTTATATTCATATTGTTGATTACATTGCATTGCACATCTTTCAAAGTCAAAGCATTACTTCACACTACATAACTAATAACTAGATGTTGATAGATGACAAAATTTCAATTACAATATAGTTTTTACAAATTCAACCTAAGCAGTTATGTAGTTACTTCACATTGCATAACTAATAACTAGGAGCAGTTGCCAATTGCATTTTCTTATCATGGCATTCGATGAGACCAGATTTCTTTGACGTATTTTTTCAAATAGTTCACTACCTTGCCTATGTTACCACATTTTTCATACATTTCTACCAAAGCATTTTTTCAAATAGCTCACTACCTTGTTGCTATGGCTAAAAGCCTAAAACAAGTGCTTTCGAACAAGCTATGGATGATTGGAAAAATATATATCAAAAGAAAAATAGCAAGCAATAGTATAGACAAGGCAATGAACTACTTGAAAAAAATGCCTCAAAGAAATGTGGTCTCATGGTGATGGAATTCCATGACATGAAAATTGCTATGGATTTCCATGCCATTCCATCACCATGAGACCACATTTCTTTGAGGCATTTTTTTAAACAATTCACTACCTTGACTATGCTACCACATTTTTCGTGCATGTTTACCAAAGTATTTTATCAAACAGTTCACTGCCTTGCTGCTATGGCTAAAAGCCTAAAATAGGTGCTTCCAAAAAAGCTATGGATGCTTGGAAAAAATCTTTCAAAGCATAATAATAAGCAATAGCATAGACAAGGCAGTGAACTATTCGAAAAAATGCCTCAAAGAAATGTGGTCTCAATGTGCTTGTCATGGCATTCTATCACCAGGAGACCACATTTCTTTGAAGCTTTTTTTTCAAACAATTCACTGCCTTGTCTATGCTACCACATTTTTCATACAGTTCTACCAAAGCATTTTATCAATCAATTCACTGCCTTGCTGCTATGGCTAAAATTCTAAAACAAGTTCTTTCAAACAAGCTATGGATGCTTGGAAAAAATCTATCAGAGTGTAATAGTAAGCAATAACATAGACAAGGTAGCAAACTATTTGAATAAATGCCTCAAAGAAATGTGGTCTCATGCTGATGGAATTCCGTGACAAGCAAATTCCCTAGATTGTCATGGAATTCCATCACCATGAGACCACATTTCTTTGAGGCATTTTTTCAAATAGTTTACTACCTTGTCTATGCTACCACATTTTTCATACATGTCTACCAGAGCATTTTATCAAACAGTTCATTGTCATGCTACTATGGCTAAGAGCCTACAACAAGTGTTTTCGAACAAGCGATGGATGATTGGAAAAAATCTATCAAAGCATAATAGTAAGTAGTAGCATAGTCAAGGTAGTGCAAAAGCACCTTATGCATTTTATGCCTCCAATAGGCAATTATGTAAAGTTTGAATCTTCACCATGAAATACATGTAAAAAGGTCATGATAAGGTCATTTTAAATGTATTTAAGTCATCTTTAGTTTTCTAGGAGGACAAATTGCAAAATGTTGTGTTTGTTGCAAAAGGTGCAAAATTTGCAAATTTGCAAAATTGTAAGTTGTAAAAAATCAAGAAGTTGAAGAGTCATGAAGTTGTAAAGTATTAGTAATTGAGGGGGTAGTCAAGAAATATTTTGTAAAAAACTTTTTAAGAGCCTTGTGAAGGCATGCAAAAGATCAGAGAGTTTGTATTTTTGAAGAAGTTTTGAATAAAAGTACTTTGTTCTACAATTACAACGTTGTTTTCTATTATTTACTAGTTTGTACTGTCAATACAACATCATCAGGCCTTAAAGTCCATTTTCTTTGGTAGAATAGGAACTTGGTTATCCATTAAACTTGATTTGGAGAGACCTCTTTGAGTTTTGAATTCTATTTTGAGTCCTTTACAGTAAAACTATTGAAACCCTCCATTTGGGGTTTGAGAGTCTAAAGTTTGGATCAGCAACCATTCCACTAATTTAGATCTTGCTAATCGGTGGAGTGGATTAGTATAGAGTGTTTTTTAGTTTGTTAAAGATTGTAGATACAGGCGAAGTCCAGAAACAAAGTTTTTGTTGCAGCCCTCTCAGAAATTTTTGAATTTTCCTTGAAATATGATGGCTCCAAGTTAGAATCGGGTGTAAAAGCATTCAAGGAGGTTGGGAAATAGTTCCTAGAGTTTGTGCAGACATATTCCAACATGTTTGAAGGTGTGGCAAGTTGGTATGAGGATTGGAAAGCATACTTTCATTAAACCCTCATTTGGTTGAGCATAGTGTAGTCTAATTCAAGGGTTTGTATTTTGTGGCCTCCGGAAGGGTTTAAGAGATCTAAAGTTTGTTGATTTAGAAGTTTTATGACTTGTTACAAGACTGTTCATGGTTATTTGGGGTTGGGGAGTTGAAATGATGGTACTTGCTTTGTAATCTATACCTACTTGAAGCCTAAAAGCAGCAGACAGTCATTTATTTTGATATACTTTGCAAAACAACCATACTTTGTCTTTTGGTATGTTCAAGTAGACTTGCAACTTTGCACTACTTGCATTTGACAACTTTTTCCCCAAGTAAAAACTTTCCACCACGGGAAAACGCTTTTGAGATAGTGAAAACTGAGAGAGGTTATTGTAGAAGGGCCCAACGTGATCCCATAGACTTAGACGAGAAGTTTCTAAGTGTCACGATGTCTGAGTAATGACATGCTAAAGTTTGTAGCCATTTTGCACTTTGGACTTTTAAGGGATTCAATCGGTTGAACGTAGTTCAGAGTGATTTGACATGTTTGTGTTCAAAAAAGGACCATGCCTAGTATAAACATACTCAATCAGATGTATCTGAATAGCTATTTTGGTCACATGAGTTGCTGAATGAAAGTTGCACCACTTTGCAACTTTGCACTACTTGCATTTGATAACTTTTTCCACAAGTGAAAACTCGCCACCACGGGAAAATACCTCTGAGATAGCAAAAACCAAGAGAGGTTATTGTAGAGGGTCCCAACGCGATCCCATAGGCTTAGACGATAAGTTTTTAAGCATCACGATGTCTGAGTAATGACATGATGAAGTTTATAGAGCCATTTTGCACTTCAGACTCTTAAGGGATTCAACCTGTTGAACGTAGTTCAGAGCGATTCGGCATGTTTGGGTGTGAAAGAGGACCATTCTTAGCATAAACATACCCACTCAGATGTGTTGGAATAGTTTGTTTGGTCACATGAGTTGCAGAACAAAAGTTGCACTACTTACATTTGACAACTTTTTCTCTAAGCGAAAACTTGCCACCACGGGAAAATCCCTCCGAGATAGAAAAAACTGAGAGAGGTTATTGTAGAGGGGCCCAACATGATCCCATAGGATTAGATGAGAAGTTCTAAGCATCACAGTGTCTAAGTAACAACATGCTGAAGTTTTTAGCCAGTTTGCACTTCGGACTCTTAAAGGATTCAATCATTTGAACGAAGCTCAGAGCAATTCAGCATGTTTATGTACAAAAGAGGACCATTCCTAGCATAAATGTACCCACTCGAATGCATTGAAATAATTCATTTGGTCACATGAGTTGTAGAACGAATGTTGCACCACTTTTCAACTTTGCACTACTTGCATTTGACAACTTTTTCTCCAATCAAAAACTCACCACCACAGAAAAATGCCTCTGAGATAGAGAAAACTAATAGATGTTATTGTAGAGGGGCCTAATGTGATCCCATAATCTCATATGAGAAGTTTCTAAGCATCATGGTGTTCGAGTAACAACATGCTGAAGTTTGTAGCCATTTTGCACTTTAGACTCTTAAGGGATTCAACTGGTTGAACTTAGCTCGGAAGGATTCAACGTGTTTGGGTGAAAAAAAGGACCATTCCTAGCGTAAAAGTACCCACTTGGATGTGTTGGAATAGTTTGTTTGGTCACACGAGTTGCAGAACAAAAGTTGCACCACTTTGCAACTTTGCACTACTTGTATTTGACAACTTTTTCCCTAAGCGAAAGCTCGCCACCATGGGAAAATGCCTCTAAGATAGCAAAACCTGAGAGAGGTTATTGTAGAGGGTCCAAACATGATCCCATAGGCTCAGACGAGAATTTTCTATGGGTCATGGTGTCTGAGTAATGAGATGCTAAAGTTTGCAGCCATTTTGCACTTCAGACTTAAGGGATTCAACCGGTTAAACGTAGCTCAAAGCGATTCAACATTTTTTTGTGCAAAAGAGGACCATTTGAATGCGTTGGAATACCTTGTTTGGTCACATGAGTTGCAAAACAAAAGTTGCACCACTTTGCAACTTTGCACTACTTACATTTGACAACATTTTCCCCAAGCGAAAACTCACCACCACGGGAAAACGCCTCTGAGATAGAGAAAACCAAGAGAAGTTATTGTAGAGGGGCCCAATGCAATCTCATAGGCTTATATGAGAAGTTTCTAAGCATCAAGGTGTCCGAGTAACGACATTCTAAAGTTTGCAGTCATTTTGCACTTCAAACTCTTAAGGGATTCAGCCAGTTGAATGTAGCTCAAAGAAATTTGACGTGTTTGGATGTGAAAGAGGACAATGCATAGCATAAATGTACCCACTTGGATGCATTGGAATAGTTCATTTGGTCACATGAGTTGCAGAACGAAAGTTGTACCACTTTGCAACTTTGCACTACTTGCATTTACCACTTTTCCCCAAATGAAAACTCGCCACCACAGGAAAACGCCTCTGAGATAGCAAAATTTGAGAGAGGTTATTGTAGAGGGGCCCATCACAATCCCATAGGCTCAGAGGAGAAGTTTCTAAGCATCACAGTGTCTGAGTAATGGCATGTTGAAGTTTGCAACCATTTTGCACTTCAGACTCTTAAGGGATTCAACCGGTTGAACGTAGCTCAAAGCGATTCAGCGTGTTTGGGTGCAAAAGAGAACCATGCCTAGTGTAAACATACCCACTTGAACACGTTGGAATAGTTTGTTTGGTCACACGAGTTCAACTTTTCTTTACATCAAAAATGCAACGTTGCATAGCAGCTTTTTGCAACCCTTTTTTGCAAAATGACAACTTTTCATCTAGCTTATTACCAAGTGACTCAAAAATATGAAAAAACATGACAAGTGGTCTTAAAAGACCTTACTATATCAGATTAGCACAAAACCAAACAAATCTTAACACCTAACCTTCTTCTACATCATGAAACCTATGGTGCCTTGCACCACAATGTGAATTGTTTCTACAATACAAGCTATGGATATGAGATTGATGAAGCTATTCATGACGGTAAGATGGAGATGATGATATGATTCTACAATGAAGTAGCTACAACTACAATGCCAAGAAGATTGCTATGCTATGCTAATGAGAATGCAATGATAATGATAATGCTAATGCTATGATAATGATAATGATGATGCAAAGACAAAGGCATGATTTTGGATAATTGATATGAGATTTAAGCAACATGTAATTATGATAGCTCTTGTGCATGTTCAAAATGGAGGTGATGAGCTTCCTTTTATAGGCTAAGTGGTGCAGGGGCACCAAGGTTATTGTGAAAATTTGGTTAAGTTGAGTCTAAAGTTGGTGTTTAGGTGTTAGAGTCTTGTTTGTCATTCAATAACGTCATATTAGACCAATTTATAATGTAATAAGTCATTTTTGTTGGTTTTGGGGTCATTTAGGAGTTCATGTTGCACATTTTTCAAAATGATGTGAAATCACAAAAGTGCAATGTTGAAAGTTTGCAAAAAAGAAAACTAGGAAGGAAAACGGTCATTGTGGCTCAGTGGAATGAGTCCATTAGGATGAAATTAGGTGTAGGTGTTGAGTTTTGGATCAAAGGATATCATTTGTGAGTGTGTGCATGATGCCCTAGTTGTCAAATTTGTGAGTTTTTGGTAAAATTTGATGGTTTAAGGTGGGTAATTGTAGTAAACCCTTGGGGCAACAAATTTTGAGGGTATTTTAAGCTTGTGCAAGTCATTTGAGGCATGTTTGATGCTTTGGCAAGGTGAGATAAGTTGTGGGAGTAGGATTTTCAATAAACCATCCCTAAAATAAACAAAATTGAGGGTTTTATGGTTAATCGTGTTAGAGGGAACTTCTCTAATTAAAAATGGTGGATTTTGAGGATTTATAAGCATACAAAGGACTATCCATAGGTGTTTGTGGTTGGTTGATAGTTTAGAGTACAATTGTTTTGTAAATGTGGCCTAATTGGCCAATTTGGGATAGTGTAGAAGCCATGAATTGAGGAGTTGGTCCAAATTAACCATATGGTGTCTTGAGATATGTTTTGTGAGGTATTAAAGGGTGTTTGAAATGATGGATGGTTATTGGTTTTGACAAATAATCTGCAAGTGATGATCAAGAAACTGAGTTGCAGGCCTACAAGGGAACATTAGGTGAGACTGTGAAAATAGGGTTTGAAGAAACAAAAGGTGTTTGAAATATCTTTGTGTTTTGATTGAGAATCTATTTTCCTCCCTACTTTTCATCGCTAAGGAACTATACATTGACAAGGTGGAGTGAAAGGTGGGAGAAGAAGCCACTTGTCACAATGCTCACAAAGACCATAAGGACACATTTACAAAGTAACACCTATCCAATCAGTTTCCCAATTGAAAAACTCTGCTCAAACCTTCTCCATAGGTCTCAAATAGCCCAAATCAATAATTTTCAAAAGGAAAAACATTCACCAAGACACCAAGTTACAAAACCCTCACTTTATGCCATTCCAAAGGGGGTTTATTGAAAAAAATTATTCCAAGCTTCTACACAGCCAACCAAGGCCTCAAACACCTTTAGTTATGTCTTCACATGCTTGAAAGTTCATCAAAATTTGTTTCCCCCAAGAGTTTCTACAATTTCCCTCCTCTAACCATCAAATTTCACTCAAAACCCTCAAATTTGACAACTATGCAACATGCCCAAACACTCAATTTTCCTTCCCTGCTCACAATAGCCATTCAAACATCACATACACATCCCAAATTCTTGCATATGCTTCCTAATCCTCTTCCAAGCTTTTACCACTACATTTTATTCAAAACTCCACTTGTAGCCATCACCTTTCAAGTAAAATCTCAAGAAATTCAACTAGGGCAGCCACTTAAACTTCACAAACTTCACTTCCTACACCTAAATATTATTCCTACATCTAATCCTACTATTTGGGACCCATTCCACAAGCCACAGTAGTTTACAATAGGTGGAATGAGTCATTATTTCATTTTATGCCTTCAAAACCTTAATCTTGATTGTACAAACCCGCCTTGGGTAAAATTGCAATAAAATTCTTAAAACACAATGAAATTACTTCACTCCAAATCCAAAATGAAGCTAACACATATATCCTTCAAATCATATGCAATTTGGATTGAAGACAAGTTGTACATAACCTTATAGAGCAAGAGAGCAGAAAATTTTCATAAAACAACATAGAAAAGTGAGTTTTTATTGATTTCTTCCTCAAAAATGATCAACAACCTTTCTCATCAACCCAAGAGGTTTTATTTAACCTCCTACAACCAAAACTAACCATCAAACTGACCCAACTAACATTTAAACTTCCAATGACAACTTTAAATGTAAACCATAAACCATTACAACTAACTTTAAATGTACTATACACATTTAATTGAGGCATATATTAAGGAGTATACACATCTACATGTATTAATCTCTCATAATTTTTGTATATCAAAAATTACACTAAGTCAATAACAAATATTACAATAGTGATGGAAGAACATCTTGAAAATCCTCCCATTTCTCAATATTTGTAGCAATACATGTAGGGAAATAATCCTCCCATTTGTAGCATACATCATGAAATATATTGTACAAGAAGAAACAAAAGGAGTTGTTGCCTAGTTTCTTTTCTCCAATCCACCCCAGGTGTCCCAGTTATTTGCATTCCAACATTCTTCAAAACATGTACTCCCCTTGCTCCCTTGGAAACGCATAGGTAGTAGCCTCTACATGGTTGTGTACTGTCACTAGAATTTGGTCCACAACAATCTTGCAAAAGCCTAACAATTTCAGACATAGACTCACATAAAAATCATTAAAAGACCAATAACTGAATAATGTCAGACATATACCTTCTGACGAGATCTATTATCACCTTCATGCATGTTGTAAGTAGATCAGTTGAAGGTCCTACAATGGTGATGTGGCCCATCTTTCGATACTTTCTCATCTCTCGATGATCATAGGTATAAATTTCAAATATATCACTAACACCCTCAACATAAAACATGGAGCGTATAAGAATTCAAGAAATTTATGAAATGGAAAAGAAAGAGAATATTGAGAACCAGAAAATGCACTAGCAACCGATGTTTCTCATACCGCTGAACACTTGCACCACCAACCGATGTTGTTCTTTTCTTAAGTTGACAAACTTAAGTATAACCTATAGTCACAAATGCATCAATGGTAGTCCTAAATGCATATGACATCAAACAACAATAGAGAATACCAACTTAAAGGTAGTTAATAGAGAGCAACATATAATCATCATTTTGCAAATTAATAATAGTGCAATTTTGTGAACCCTTGTACAATCAAACTTAAACGCTTGAAAGAAAGCAATGATCAATAACATGACTTTACAAATTCAATGTGTATACTTACAAATCAATCCAGGGAACCATCTAGGTCTGCTTTACTCTTTATTGTGTCAAGTATTGTCTCGTGGTCAGACTCACACACTTTCCATAAGTTCTTGTTCGCAAGTCTACCCTTATATTTGATCAAATGAATGTTGGTGGTGACGATAAGGTTCAAGTAGTGAAGAATCTTTTGATGCATGTCGAAGTCCTCAAACAACCAAACCTCAATATTCTTAAATGGATACCTTCTAAGCCATGTTCCAGTAACAACTGTCGAACCTGTAGGATATTTTATGTTTTCTCCATCTATAATTGGGGCCTCCAATTTCTTTTTGGCCTCAATACAACAACACAGGTAATAATTTGTACCCTCTTCATTTTCTTCATTTGCAATCACCACATAAATGTTCCATGTATTGATATGTTCATCTTGTTAGATCTTTTTAATGAACATCAAAATAAATCCTGTAAGTAAGATATATTACCTAGTTCTACAAGGTCTGATAAATGATCAAAGTCAATGGATGATTGCATCTCTATGATTTGTAGAGCCGTTAGGAGCTAATAAGTTTCAAGTGGGATTAGACTTCTTACAAACCATTCGTCAACCCACTCTATTGACTCGCAATCATTCTATGCTTTAAGTGTACATGAAAAACAAAAGCATGACATCTTTCGCATATGGATAGTGCATGTACCTGCATTGGAGCTTCTAAAAGAGTGTAGCTCACTCGATCCTGTTACTATACAACAATCCTCATATTTTGCAATGTTAGTATCATCTACTAAATGAAAAAATCTACAAACTAAAGAATTACCTTCACTACCTAGACCCATTACATTATTGCACCACTCGATAATTGATCTTGCATCTATCAACTTTACATTGTCTTTGTACTTTAACTCTTTTCATTCTAGGGCTCTTTTGATACATGCAGCTGCTCCATCATTCTCCCCCTTTCCATGCCCAACCTTTGAGAAGTTCAATATATGCTAAACACCACCAATCCTATGCATCTTGCTCAACCAGTAAAACATTCTGGCATTCTTGAATTGCGATGTACAGTTATCTGACCATATGATATGTTGACTGAATGATATGCCCCTACTAGCCAGATCAACATAGAACATCTAAAAGCAACCTTGCACAAACCTTGTAGAATGTGTGTGATCATCACTAATGTAAAAGTGATACTCCCTATATACTTTCTTGTTATCCTTTGTACTATCATTTGCATGAATGAATGCTATATGCACAAATATAGCAACCTACGTGGAGTTGTAGTACTATGATGGCACCTTGTTCTGTGGTTGTAGTGTGTAGTTCTCTGCAAAGTCAACAACTGAAATGATGCTATGAAGTGGAAACGTATCCTTGCATAACTTGAACTGTAAGTCCAACCATTGAGCTCCATGTGTATGCCTTACATACTCATAGATCACTTGATCATGAAAAATTCCCATAAAATGATATACTAGAATCTTATCACTAACCAATTCACACTTCTTCGCTTCTTTCCCATCTTTTAGACTGTAGGCCACTATCTTGTATTTTCCAAATTTGACAATTTTGTCTCCAATTGTGTGTGTACTAGCCATGTGTTGGAAAATCAGCAAATGTTTCATGCCACCACTATGATCACATGTGCCATCCAAACATGACTTGTAAAAAATTTGATCATCCTCTCTTTCACATAAAATGGAAGATAAGAATCCCCTTGAGGATTTAGGTGGAGGCATTATGTTACATTCCTGCAAAACATTGTTAGTATGCATATCTACACATATACATCGATAAACATCATAATGGTTAGAAAACTCAATATGTACTCTACAACAACAAGTAGTGCATGTGTGACTTATTTTGACATAAAAAGACTTTAGCATTTCAAAATATTTTTTTTGATGGGTGTTTTGTACACTTTCTCAACACAAGCAGTGCGTAGGTGCACTACCTCTCTTGAAAGGTAGAAAGTCACAAGCAAATTACCAATCGCTACCCCAACTTCTCTTGGGTTTCAAGTCATGACGTGCATGGAATTTCTCAGTTGATGTTTGATGTGATTTTTTTGGTAATCACAGGGTAGCTTATAGAGTTTTGCTAGAGACGAGGTGAATCTTAAAATGGAGTTCCTGGGATGGGAAGTTAGAGTGCAATTTGCTGCAGGTTTGAATAGCAGTATTAAACTCCTATTTTATCTTAAGATCTGGCTTTACAATGTGCGATGAACCTTAGCATAGGCTACTTATTAAAAAAAAGGAAAAGAGCAAGGAAGAGAAGAAGTTCCTAGATCTGAAACTAGCAATGAACAATGATCATGGAGGGTTCTACTCTGGACAGGTTCCTTAAAAAAAAATCACTTACCCAGATTGACTCACAATATCATGAAACTTATGCAAACTTCTAAGGACTATAAATATTCAACCATTCATTCACCATAAACATGCATGAATAAAAGATAGAAGTTTGGAGCTGCTTGAGTTTATGCTCAGACTAAATTTACACATCTATTTACCATTAGTAAACAACAAAAGGTATGGACAAGAAAGGCATCAACACAACAGAAGTCTACACAACCATTGAACAACATTAACTAATCTATCAAAGTAATATAAAACCATTAAGAAAAACAAAGTAAATCTATTTAAATCAACTAACTATGGGAGATGAACCATGTAACATGCAAAGAAAGTCAAGAATCCACTAAAATCCAATGAACTTCTATTAAAATTTATGCAACATGCCTTTACAACAACTCAACTCTCTCTTGAAAATGAGAGGACACCCCCTATTTATAGTATTCAAAAAGAAAAATGAATGGACAAGATTGATTTGGATTGTGTGGCCAAGATTCACTACAAACTAGGGTTTCACCTACCCCCAAATATATTACAATTTTAAAATACATCTTTGTCTTTTCCCTATTTCATCCTTATATGATAGTACTGTAGCATTTTTGTATTTTGTTGATTTCCTATGTTGCAATGATTCTGTGAGGAGCTTGTCATCAATGATTGGGTTTCCTTCCTACTTCTTCAAAGTGGAATACTCCATCAACTTGTTGATTAATGCTTGGAGCTTATCAATCTCCATTATGTTAGATTTGAGCACCTGGTAGTTTCATTGCTTAGATCGGCCTATGAGCATATCCCAATCTCCATCATACTTAGCAGTGTTGTCCCTAACTTGTTCAAATTAGGTGAAAGCCCAAGCAACAAAAATCATGAAATCTATGGTAAGCTCGCCTAACATTCCATCTTCTGTATTCTTCTAGAAATAAGGCTTTATCTTTTTTGGATCAATCTTGATGGCGGGCATGCCATAACCTGTCATCAATTTCAAATATCGAACACAATTTGTCCTAATGTCCTTTGCCCAATCAATGTCAAGTTCCACCTTGTGGAGCACTTGTTCTAGTACGTATTTTCTATTATCGAAATCTAGCTTCCACATATCCACCAGCTAGTGATCATCCTCTGTCAGTGCAAGTTCTTTTTACCATGTTTTATGAGGTAGCTTGAGGATGGCCTCAATTTTAGGGTAACTGGACCCATATATCCCTAGGAAGTTAGTGCAAAACTTCCTCGTGCCCTCAAGGTGTCTTTGTACTTCTAATAATTTATTTGTTGTCTTGACAGCATGAGTAATTCCCATGTTCCCAACATACATGACCTGTCAGAACCAATCCTCCGTAGTCTTAGTCCAGCTCTTTCTTTTCTCTAGTTTGTCAATTTTCTCCTTGGACAGCAGTTGTGGTGGCACCGAGGACGTGGTGGGGAGCTCTTCTACTGACGACCATTGTTGAATATAGTTAGTAAAATTAGCTAGTTGTTCCTTGAGTTCTTCCTTGGATACCTTGTCCTTCTACATCAAATGCACCACTATGGCAACCAACTCCTGGAGGTGATCTATCTTCTGATCCCTGGTGGTTGTTCCCAGGTTGATAGTGGAGATGTCATAACTTATCTCTTCTTCCCAACAACTGGCATGGAAATTTGTATAGTTCTAGACCCAGAAGCATCCATGGTCATCTTGGATCTGACTTTAGGCTTCTTTTCTTTCTTCGTGTTGACTTGTACTCGAGCTAAGATAGCTTCGAGTCTTGCCTTGGGATCTCTGGGAGCTGGGGTCTTCTCTAATTACTTTTCCAACCACTCGGGCATCTGAGACTCTCCCTTGGGTGATTAACAATCACCTTCTTCTTCGTCCTTATTGACTTTTATTTCTTTATCACCTGGAGCTTCTCGCTTCGTCCTTGTGTCTTCTCCCTCTTCTTCATCAAAGTCTCAGATGAACACTATGTCTTTGATCGAGGACTTGGTGGGTGTGCATTTCTTGGGGTTATCCTCTTCTTTGTAGGTCTTCTCCATTTCTTCAACCTCATGCTTATGTTCCTCAGGATGTTCTTCTTCTCTATGAGACTCTATCTCAAGCCTACCCGTTTTAAACTTTTCTTCGTTTTTATCTTCTTTTTTATTCTCTTCTTCCTCATGCTAAGGTGGCACATCTTGTTCTTTCTTTTCTTGTTCTTCTTGTCCTGCCAAGAGAAGCATTTCTTTATCATGCTTGGGGACTTCATCGTGCTCCCTAGTTGAAATTTTAGCGTCTTCCATTTTATCACTTGATTCTCTTTCTTCCTCAGAAGGTGGATTTTCCATTTCCTCATCGACATCCTTCAATTGTTGAGAAAATTCCTCCTCGAGATCTGCATCAAAGGTCTCTGCAATATACTTGGCGCTAGCATCTTCTTCGTCACTCTTGGAGGACTCTGTTTCTTCTCCTTCGCGAACCACCTTATCAATCTGCAAATGTTGTAGTTTTGGGTGTTCATGGTAATCGTCTGCTTCCTGCTCAATTCCTTTTGTGGCTTCTTTTTCTTGTCTTTCCCACTCCTTAGATATTTTCATTGTGGCTTTCATCTCTGGTGCTTCAGTCAGAGGAGTTGAGGCAAGAATGTTAGCTAGAACCTATGTTAGGGAATTTTTGTGGCCAGGGATAATGATGTAGTCAGAGACATGGAAGCAAAGGAAAGTGGAGAAGTGGTGGTACAGGAAGAGTCTATGGTCACAACCTGCACAGCAGGTGGAGAAGAGGCAAGGTGGACCGAGATATCCACCGCAGGTGGAGAAGTAGCTACCATCACCTGGGAAGTAGGTGGAGGGGAAGCAGTAGTGGAGGTAGCAGGTGAATATTTTGGTTGCTCAACCTCCATTTCCTCTCCCTCATGGAGCATATCCTCTTGAATAGTAGGAATTTTAGTGAAACTGCCTGATCTTTTATGTTTCTTGGAAGGTTCTCACTTCAAAGCCTTTCTCGCATACACCTTAGGATTGGGTTGTTGTTTAGTAGTCTCCTTTCTCTTCCTTAATCTGGTGGATGGAGGAGACTTTGAAGTCTCTCCTGATGGGGCAGCAACTATCCCATTGTCTGTTTCACTTGTTGGCTTGTTCTCGATCCCCTCATAGGTCAAAGTGACCCCTTTATGCTTTAATTGGGAAATTTTCCTGTCAATCCACTCTTTTGTTTTGGCCTCAATGGGCTTGGTTAGAATGTCGAGGTCATCAACCTACTATTCATCCTAGTCAATCAGTGGCAATAGGAGGTTGGCGACTGCATTATACTGGTGATCTATCACTATATTTTCATCTTCTTCTACTTGATCTGGTATAGGGAATAGATTGACCTTCTTTACAAAATATGTGAACATCCGCATATAGTGCCTCATTTGCACTTCATTATCATCTTTACAATTAGCCCAAAAATCTTTGATGCTATGTAGATGGCCATATTTATTTCCAAGTGACTTCTTGATATGGCCATAGGGGTCCATTCGTGGTCGAGCAGTGTGGAGTCTCAAATGGTATTCGACCAATTCCTTCTCTGAATTTTTGGCACACTGAGAGGTATGGAGTTCATATAGCCCTTGGGAAAAGGAGAGGGGATAAGGAATCCCTTCCCTATGTTTTCTGCTCAAAAAGGTGTGTACATGTCATAGCTGTCGAGAGAGCTCTAGCAGTATTATCCTGTCATTAGGATACCAGGACAGCTTGTTTGGCCTGTTTGAAAAGCCTTCAGCACAAATGTAGGTGAACTTCGGGTACTAGATGAACAAGAAGGAAAACTATTTCAAAAATGCATTGGCACTGTGGGAGACTCTCCTCTCGAAGTCACCCCTGAGCAATCTGATAATATGACCTATGAAAGCATCATTAACCCTGCAGTAACCCCTCTTGAAGTTTCTGAATTGCAGTTGAGGGTACTTGTCATAGTCTTTCAACTCCTTGCCTGGTTCCTCATTCGGAGCTCTAAACAAACCTCTATACTGCACTTGTTCGGCCAGTGAATAGACCAAGTAGGAGGTCATGTAAAACCTAGAGGTATTCTTTACAGCCATAAATTTCTCTTGGAAGCAGTCACTGATTATCCCTGCCCAGTAAAATTTGGTTTCTCCACAGAGAATCTCTTCAATGAAGTATAGCATCCATTCTTGGAAGTAAGCAGCAGTAGGAAGGCCCATTACCCTACTTAGTAGGGTCACCAAATCATGGTAATCTTCATAAAAGTCACTGTGAAAGAGCTCCTGGGGAACCTTTGTAGCACTGCCCCTCTTCTCCTTTAACTAGTACTGATTAATGAGTCTTTTGCACTTTAGAGGGTCTTGATCCTACATAGCTTTTCCATCCTCCATGGTGGGCTGTTCCATCTCCCCGAAGGTAGGGATATGAAAAGTCCTCATTATTGCCTTAGCAGACATGTCAGCCAAAACATTTCCATCTCTATCTACTATGGTTTTGGTTTCTTCTTGATAGGCCTCCCTGCACACCATAAAAAGCTTAGTGGCAACGAGGGTAGGAGGAAATCCCATAGCTTTAGCTAGCCCACTGCTTTTGATATTCCTTGCATTCTTTGTTTATGGGTTGATTCATACTCTCTGCTTAAATTCATCTATGTCTACTTGTTCGATGTTTGTGTCTATGACCTCCTTCCAGGTTGAAGTGACTTTGGGTTTCAAAGGTTCCCCTTGGAACTGATACTTCATCTAGTTCATATCTTCTTTTCGACAGGGTGCCTTAGTTTTCTTTCCTTTATTTTTCTCTGCGACCTCTCTTGAAGGTCCTGCACCTAATTCTATAGATCTTGCAAGAAAAAGAGAGGTGAGCATATTTGAGCATGAAAACATGGAAACGTTGGCCAAATCCCTGCAAACATAGTTAGATTGGATAATTTAGCATTTGAGAAATCTAACATATAAGCCAGATTGTCATTAGCATTTCACAAGAGGGAGTTTGGATGATTCAGGCCCTAGGGGTTGGACTTCCCTGGCCTGATGGCTATTTTAGAGTTGCTGGAGTAGGGATGATAATCAGGGCATGACAACCCACCTTTTCATTTGATCAAATTTGAAGTGTCCACTGAGAGTGCCTTATTTCAATATATGGGTCAAAGTCAATTTGTTGATTAGAGGGTGTTTGGATCACCTTCTGGGTGATTGGAACTAGAGAGGAGCTTTGTCATTTAAGGTTTTCCATTTGAAATGGCTCTGGTGAGATGGCATTCTGAGGTATGAGTTTTGACTGGTGGAACCTATGGGTCCAGAAGATGGTCAATATCCCTCTTGACAACTTGGGCATTTCAGTCCAAAGCGAGCAGAAAGACACTGGGTGTTTGCCACTTAAGGACAGC
The DNA here is from genome assembly GCA_007258455.2 of Sequoia sempervirens. Lineage (NCBI taxonomy): Eukaryota > Viridiplantae > Streptophyta > Pinopsida > Cupressales > Cupressaceae > Sequoia > Sequoia sempervirens. Next base: position 34,044 of record VDFB02324571.1, on the reverse strand, counting down.
GGATGTCGATCGGAGCTCTGATGGGAGAAACCAGGGGAGTCGGGTCCAGATGAAGGAATGGTCATTTACCTTGTGTTCACTCAATTAAAATTTCTACAGCCGGGGTGAGGTCGGGTTCCAATGGCCGAGAGGATGAGTACAATTTTCCCTAAAGCTACGGTAGTAATGGGACGAAGTCCTAATCACAGAGACCCGACACCAGGGGTCCAAAGGAGGTTAAGTACTCAATAGTTTTCTCTTTGCATTTCAAACAGTCATTGAATGAGCGGAACCTAGAAGGTGGGAGGACAGATGTCGATGGCTGCAAAGGTTGGCAGGTTTGGCACAGTGGCCCTCAAATGGAAGTCTGTGAGGTGGGACCTGGAGGATACAAAGCACCCAATCGTTTGCTCATGAAATCCACTGGTGGAAAAAGAGTAGGGGTCCAAAACATCGGAAGGTTGGGATTGGACTACCGCCTGGGACAATGGGCTATGATCGGAGCCTTGGGGATGGAATCCCACGATCATGGACCCAAGAAGCCTGCTGGGGTCAGTTTTAGTTTGTGATTTTTTGCCAAGTTTCAATGACAAGAGGGTGGATTCCTCCCACGGTGGCGGAACTGATAGCGAGGTCTGCCATATGGAAGTTACCTTTGTTTTCAAGTGTTTTCGATGATGATGAGGAAGCCTGAGCTTGAAGAGAGTGAACACTCTAGCTAGAGAACATTGTCGGGAGCACAAGGTTTCGTGGCTTTCTAGTAGGTGATTTTGATGGGTTTTCAAGTTTCTATCACATGGGTTTTAGGAGCCTTGTTCTTCTCTATCTAGGTCATGTGTTTTCTTCTTTCAAATTCATTCATTTTATAAGAAATCAATGGAAAACATAAAACAGGGTGTGGACGGCCGACTCACCTCAAGAACCTGATGAAGGAGGCAATCAAATCAGCTGGCAAACACGGATCGTCAACGACACTTATCGGGTTTGGAGGTGGCACAAGGATGGCTCTCTCATTGGTTTTGATTCTCTCTGATCAAAATGACATGTGAAAATGACAGTTTAGAGCCAGCTATATATAGAAAAGGAGGCATTAAACGTAACCATTTAATTCCCATACGAATGACCCAAGGTCGGTGGGTTACAAATTCAAAAATAGCCATGGGGGCGCTGGGATCTAATGGTTGAGTAGTCATCAACAGATAGCCATTTAATTTCTTGGTGATGATTGGACAACGCTAAAGGGGTCAGGTTCCGACTAGCAGAAATTCACTAGGTGTTAGGCATTTCGAAGTTTAGCACAGATTGGACCGTGCCGGGAACACTAAATTTCGATGGGTGGAAAGCTACCAGATGAAAGCCATAAGGGATTACAAAGAGGTGATGAAAGTCTGATAGGGGGAACCCTAAAGGGTGGGCTTGAATGAGTCCTAAGGACGCTGACTTTAAAGCACTAAGGAAAAAACCTGATGGGAACCCACAAAGACTTACAACCTGGAAAATTTGAGGGGGTGAAACATGGTCAATTTAAGAGGACTTCTTTAGGACTCATTGACCATTTTGGTACAAAAAAACAAGGGGCATGCAAAATGAGACGGCAACAAACAACCTAGCGAAGTAAAGGAAAGAGAGGGTCCCCATTCCAAACGGGGCGTGTGTGCTAAGGGCACAACAAATGGTGACTCTGCTAGGGAATGCTCCTGATCGTTCTAAGGATAAGTATTCATTCAGAACCCAAAATCTCTAGTTTCATGGACCAGGGGCCACCTTCCAAAAGTGAACTAAGGGAACGTGATCCTTAGTTGATTCAACCTACAAAACATCTCAGAAGTATGTGTGTAGTGAATTCATTCCCTTTCCTTAGAAATTGTGAGAGACATCGGTCAATCTAACTGAGCAAGCTACATAAATCGTCCAACACCAAAAGTAACCTGGACATTGCCCTGCTACCAGTCAGGTGTCCATAGCCCTAGTGGATTTGTCACTGTGATCCCACGAATATTGGTTTATTTCCAGCTAGGCATCCATAGCCTCGGTAGAGTTATTCACACACCCATACAGTTGCTTGATTTTAGAATCTTCTTTTATTTTCTTTATTTTGATGTTTCTTTTCACACTTTATCTTTTTTCTCAACTGTGTAAGCACTGAAGCCTATGATGGGTTTGGGAACCATAGTGGTCACTGGAGTGACTTAAGATTTTTTGCTCACTAAGTCATCATAACATCTACTGTACAACCCTTTAGAGATCGTTAATATGAGTTTCATTCTGGATCCGAGATGAACGTAAAAGGATTCAACCAAGGGTCGCATTCTAAGGCAGAGTTCAAATGAGGAAGTAATTCTAAGGTAGCTATTGAGGACGAATGATTGAGAGTGAATATTTAGCCAAAGAACACTAAGAGTGGGAAGCAAAGTGAATCGTTTGTTGAACGAGCACAACCACCACAATAGAAACAAAGAACACCCTTGTCAAAAGAAAATAGTCAGGAAACAAGCAAAACAAAGGTGACGCAAAGCAACGAGATGAAAGCAAACCAAAAGCAACCTACTCTAACCTATGTACAAATATTTACAAGAAAAACTCTTAAAAAGCTTAGGCTTGGAAGTAATGCTTTAGGTGTTGCCCATTGATAGGCAACAGGACGTCCTCACCAGTTAGGGTCTTTAGTCGTAAGGCATTGTCTCCAAGGATTTCAGCTATTTGAAAGGGGCCAAGCAAAAGCTTGTCAAATTTATCATGTCCCCCTTTCCTCTCATGGGCCTTGTCCCAACATAGGACTAGATCTATGATTCTAAAGGCTTTGACTTTGGCTCAACAATTAAACCATATCTTGACTACGCCCTGATGTTTGGAAAATTTTTCTATTGCATGTTCACGTACTTCTTCTAAATGTAACAACTCAGCCAAGCGAGCTTCTCTACGATCCCCTCCTTCATAAAATTCATTGATAAACTAGAGGGTGGGAATCTTCAAGTGGATTGGGAATATAGACTCTAGGCCATAAACTAGATGGAATGGGGAATTGCCAAGGGTAGCCTTGTGGCATGTACGATCTGCCCAAAGGGAAAAATGAACCTAGGTGTGTCAGTCCTTGGGATTCTTGTTGAGTAATTTTTTTATTACAGTGATCAAATTCTTATTGGTGCATTCTGCTAGGCCATTGCCCTAGGGGTAATAGTTGGATGAGAATTTAAGAGTAATTCCATAATCAAAGGCCCAATTGGAAAACTTAAGAAAGGAGAATGTAGGGCCATTGTCACACACTAAAGCATAGGGACAGCCAAATCAATTTAAAATGAAACTTTCAAGAAAATTTGTAACTATCTCAGTTGTGCATTGCCTACATGCAATGGATTCTATCCATCTAGTACAATAATTGGAAGCAGTTAAAATGTACCTATGTCTTGCAGATGATGGTGGACTTACCAGACCAATAAAGTTGAGACCCCATTGCACGAGCAGTCTCACCTCTAGAACTGGTTGCAACGGGGCAACAACGTTCTTTTCTCTAGTCGCAGCGGTCTAACATATGTTGCATGTACAAACATGGTTGTGAGCATCCTTGAAGACTATTGGCCAATAGTACCCTACTTGTAAGATTTGATGCATGGTAGAAGGACCTAATCCATGACCGGTGTCATACTTGTGATAAAACTCTTTTAGAACTTGCTCAACTTCTTCTTTGCCAAGGAATCTCAGATAGATACCTTCGTGATTCCTCTTGTACAGGATGGATCCTTGCAGCATGTAGTTGTTGCTTTTCAGCCTAAAATCACACTTTTGAACTCCTTGCAATCTATTTGGGCACTTGTGGTTCAACAAATAATAGACTAGGTCATGGTACCACTCCCCTGGGGAAACATCCTCAAGTTGGTATTGTTGCACGGTAAGTTTAGGTCCTACATCAGCTACTGCCTCAATAATCGTTCAGGTGAGTGCTTGTCCTTTGACCAACTTCATGGGCTAAATATCCATGTCGTATTCCTACAACAGGGTAACCCACTTATCTCTTTGTTCTCCCAACTCATTTTGTATGAGCAACATCTTCACTATAGGATCGGGGACAATGGTAAACACCTTATTGTGTAAGATGTAATTCCTAAACTTTTTAACTCCTCATACAAAGGCGTATGCTTTCTTTTCCACATTGTGATATCTTAGTTCATCATCTTTCAAGGGAGCACTCATGAAGGCGATAGGGTGCTCATTTCCATCATTGTCTTTCTGAGTCAGAATGCTAGCACACAAGTGATCTGAAGCAAAGGAATAAATTTAGAATGGCTTCAGATAGTCGAGGCTAGCTAAAACAGGTGCTTCAGCAATGGCCCTCTTGATCTCCTCAAAATATTGCTTTTCTTCTGGAGTCCACTTAATTTTAGCATCTTGCTTCAGCATAGCATTAAGTGACTTGATGATCTCAGCAAAGCCTATGATGAATTTTCTGACGAAATTAATCTTTCCAAAGAAAGATTTCAGCTCCTTACTGACTGGCAACAAAATATTTAGTAAGGATTGAATGCACTCGGGGTCAATGGAGATGCCTCATTCCAAGATAACATGCCCAAGCAACTTCCCTTCAGTGACTTTGAAGATGCATTTCTTTGGGTTAAGGGAAACTCCAAATTCCCTGCACCTCTAGAAGACTTTATACAAATCAGAGACATGATCACTCCGTTTCTTTGAAAACAAGGTTAAATCAACCATGTAGATGATGATGCACTTTCCAATCAAGTCTTTAAAGGAAATTTCCATGGTGCGCTAAAAGGTGGCATGGACGTTGATAAGCCCAAATGGCATTCGTCTATAGGAAAAGGTATCCCACTTGGTGGTGAATGTTGTCTTATGGCAGTCCTCATACTACACCATAACTTGGTTGTATCCAAAATAGCCATCGAGAAAGGAAATCATTTGTGAACCATTGACAATCTACAATACCTCATCCAATGAAGGCACTAGATAGTTGTCCTTCTCTGAGGATCTATTCAAATTGTGGAAGTCCACACACAATCTAATTTCTCCATTCTTTTTCTTGACCAAGACCAAGTTGTTCACTCATGTGGAGTACCTAACTAGGAAGATAATCCTTGTTGAAAGTAGTTTTTGCACCTCCTTGTAGATGATGGGCTCCAATAAGGCATTGATAGGATGTTGTCTCTGTCAAAATGGCTGCACATCAAGCTTGAGAGGGATGGTATGTGTGATGATGGAATTATCATAAGTCTCCAAGTCTTCATAGCTCCATGCCACCACAGTGTGATACTTCTGCAAAGCATCCACAATTCATTTCTTTTCGTTTGTAGTACACACCTTGCCAATAAAAACATTTTTTATTTCCTCGAATTTTTCAAGGTTTTGGACGTCACATTGGTTATTTATGGACTCTTTCTTTGCTTGTTGGTCCTAATCTCTAATTTGATCCAAATAAAATATGCGCTCAAGTTGAACCATACCTCATGGAATAGTGTTGGTTTTAAGGTTGATGACTCATTCCATATCTAATTCAGCTTCTTTTGGATCAGCTTCATCAATTATTTGTGTTGCAAACATGTCAAAACTAGTAATGAATTTCAGGATATGTTTATCATCATTGAATACCTGGAAGTGAGGGACATTGTCTGGAATAGATGGGATAGAATTCAACTCCATAGTGAACTTCTTGAGGCTAGACAAAGATAGGGGTTGCAAAGTGCTAGCTACTTGAGCCAAAGCATCAGTTGTATGGTTCTAAGTACATGGGATCAGTTGTATATTAAATGCATCTAGACTTTCTAAAAGATCCCAGACCTTATGCCTATATTTTGCTAGTCTTTTGTCATGGCATGAGTATAATTTTATGACTTGTTTGACCACTAGCTCAGAATCACCAAAAACTTGTAGCATCTTAACCTTTTTTCCTAAAGCCATTAAAAGACCATGGACTAAGGATTCATATTCTACTACACTATTGGTGCAATAAAATTGAAGTCTGTGGGAAGAAAAGTAGGTCTTACCCATAGGGCTGATAAGCTAAAATCCGGCGTTGGCTCCTTGTTTGGATTTGGACCCCTCAAAGCATAGAGTCCAAAACTTAGGCGAGTCCTTGAAATCAAGGTCAATGAGGTGCGACCTCTCCTTTGGTTTCACACTTGCATCAGAGGTTTTTTGGGTAGGTATTCTCTGAGTGAAGTCTATAGAAATCCACTCCGTCAAGAGCTCTTCTTTGGGGTCAACCTATGCTTTGATATGTTCCACTATTGTCTAACACAAACAATACTCAAACTTGGAATGGGTAGCGTTGTGCACCCTACACCAATTAGGAAAATGGAGCTCTTGGAAATTCATTCTCACACCCAAGCTGAGTTGATTTTGCATGCATTTTTCCATAAAGTCTCAGAATCCATCCAGCAATCCTAAAGTGTCATCTTCAAGAGACTCCCCATCATCAGGTTCTACTAGAATTTCAGTGCTCTAAGGTGTATGGGCTAAATCGATTGGAAGGCTACACTAGACTAGGAGGACTTCTGCAACCATCCCTTCTCTAGAATCTTCCAACTCTTCTTGATACAAAATGGGAGAGTAGTTCCCCAACTCGGTCTCGGCAAACAACACCTCATTGGTGTTGTTATATTCGGTAATCATGAACTTCATACGGGGCTCGCAATCTATATGGATATGATTTGGAAACCCCCTCCAGGCCATCCACATGTGAGAGTGATATGTTGCAACATATTCATTTAGCGTTCTAGTGAAGTCTCACCCAAGGATGAGTCCATATGTGTCGGGGATGTCCACAACTTGGATGTCTATGACTTGTACCCTTGGATCTACAGTGATCTGCATTGGAATTCAATTCATTTCCCCTACTATGTTAACCTAGGTTTTATATAGATGAGTCACTTTTCCCCTTGAAGGTGTGGGGGTAATCTCAAGAGATTTGCACACTACTAGGGGCATGACGTTGGCTGATGCTCTTGAGTTAAGCAAGCAATTGTGCAAATTCTTTTCAAATACTCAGATGTTGGTGAGGAAGGGTGGTGTTTCCAAGTTTCCTTGGAAGATTCCCATAGGAATGTCCACTTGAGCTACTTGAGCTTTGTTCTTATCACCGGCCTTATCCTTAACCTGCCTGGAGAGCTGATCCTTAGGGTTTTGCCTATTATTATGATCTGATTCCTTTGTAGGTTGTTTACTCGTCAATTGATTTTGAGGTGGATCGCTCTTTTTTCCATGAATTTTTTGGATGACCGGCTCACTGAGAGGGTCTTCAAATGAGACTCTCTTGGCTAGTGTTTCTGGTGTTTCCTTAGAGGAAGGGGTTTCATTAATCACCCTAAAGAAGGCATGCCTAACTACAGGAAACTTAAGTAACTCAAAGGCGAGCAAGCTGATCTTGACTTTCTTGAACTCCTTTGTGACATATTCACCCATTTGTTCAATTTCAATTTTGAAGGCTCTGCCTATGGCGAAGCTACCGGGCTGGTCTTTTCTCTGACTCAGTTGATTTTTGGATTGACCTTGAGGCTGGTTTGATGGCCTATCCTTGTTGAAATACTAAGTAGGCACATAAGGAAGACTAGGATTATTACTGGTATTGGGGTCAGGCAGAGTGTTGAAGTAATTGGGTGGATTGGAAGTCGTAAAAGGTCCTCTTTCTTGTCTATTCCTAAGGTAGTAGGGATTTTCTCTCTAGTGGAACATGTGAACCTCATCATCTATTGGACCATTGTCTACTAGGTCGAGAAGCTTAGACAAGGTTTCCTTGTTACTTACCTCTTGGACTTCGTCCACTCTTGGTGGAGCATCCTCGCATTCTGGGACATTGTTCTCACTCTATGGGAATGGTGCTAGATTGACCATGAGGCATGAGGAGTCATATGGATCGGATGGGACTAGGTCATGGCATCCAACATTGTCCATGGCATTCTGAACTTCAACTTGAAATATTTATGCACCTGGGAGGAACTCGGGGTAGTCCAACTCAGAGTGCCAGCTGGTTTTGTGAATTCGACACCATCTAGAGAGAGCTGCCTAAGCAAGGTACACACCACTAGTTGTCTTCTCTATGCTTGCAGGTTGGTCAAGTGTAGTAGGGACACCCTCATTGGTTGGCCTAGTATTCCACATTCTATTTTTTCTTTGGGTCGGCCTCCTTTCAAAATTTTGATTGGAATTCTACCCTCTTTCATAACTTTACCTCGAGGAGGGACCTGCATCACTGCTGTCCTTGGCTTCCTTGTTGAGGTTGGCTTGAATGATCTGTTGGGAATTCTACAGCTGATTATTCTAATTTCTCAGATGTGTCATCTCCATGGACATTTTCTTGATCATTTCAGTCATCTCATCAAGCCGATCTTTCTCGGTGCTACTTGGCTGCGGCACTTGATTTTGAAGGATAACGAGTGGGGCAGCTGGCTGATTCTATTATGTTGGGGGAAATTTTAGTCCCTACAGATATAATGGCATTTGAATCTACTTAAAGTATGCCTATTATTGTTGGGGAATCTGGGAGTAGGTTTGATGTTGGTGGGGCTGCATGTACGGAGGCATGGGAGGTGCTTGGTTCATCGGTTGTCCTGGATGCAGGACTATGGGCAACTGAGGAACCTAGTTCATAAGAGGTGTCTGATGAGTGAATTATTGGTTGAGCCCTTGAACTTGTGTCGAATGAGCCACTGGACCCAAGGAAGGCAACAAACTGGAAATGTTTTTCCCCAAGTCTGTACTGGCAATAACTGCCTCTGCATAGGCATCCACCAATCTCGTTAGAGGTGGTCGCATTCTCTTTACCAATGTAGTTGTGAGGTTTTCTAATGTTGCATAATAGACTGGCAAGGCAGCAGCATCATTGAGTGTATATGGGGCTTGTAACCTTGTGTAGGCTCGGTGGAATCGATTATTGAAGGAGCTAATCGGTTCATTGATTTCCCTACGAACTGTCATGAATTGTCGGTATAGCTCTGAAGGGTTAATTGGGATCTTGTATTCCTGTAAGAAGGTGTTCATCATCAAATCCCAAGACATAATGGATCCTACTGGAAAGTTGATATACCAATAGAAGGCCTCTTCCCCCAACAAATAAGGGAAGATCCTACACACCACATCTTCCTGATCGATCTACATGTCTTTCAATGTGGTTTCAAATATTTTGATGTGCTCCTCAGTTCTCCTCTATGAATCTCGAGGATTTAACTTTGAACAAAATCTCTTTGGATTCTTAGGCATGTCATGGTAGGCATTGAAGTGCAATGGAGAAGGGTTTTTCCTAATCCAAGCCATGAGGGGAGGTGGAGTTGGTATTTTTTGTTGAAAAGTAACCTGGTGCTGCACGGGGGTAGCGGCAGTTTAGACTATACCTTGGACTTGGAGGGCAGGGGAAGGGGTAGCACACCAGTTGTGGGAAGAAAGAGGTGTAAATGTTGTGTGGTATGGCTAATCAAAGGTGAAGGTGAAGGAATTCTGTTGAGTTTGAGTCAAATGGAAGGAGAAAGGAAGTGAAGGAAAAGGGGAAGTGGGTGGAATGGAGGAAGAAGAAGTTATGTCCTCCCTCTTAGTCTTTCTTGTCCTTGTAGGGGGCTGTAGTTCCTGGAATTCCCCTTTGTTTGGTGTTGACCTTAAAACTCTTTGGAGTCTTTCTGGGGAAAATGATCCAATTCGATCTAGCTTAACTCAGATGGCCCTCCTTCTAGTGTCAGTTCTGTTGATGGTTGTTTTGTACACTTTCTCAACACAGGCAGTGCGTAGGTGCACTACCTCTCTTGAAAGGTAGAAATTAAAAAGAAAATTACCAATCGCTATCCCAAGGTCTCTTGGGTGTCAGGTCATGACATGCATGGAATTTCTTAGGTGATGTTTGATGTGATTTTGTTGGTAAAACACAAGGCAGCTTACGAAGTTCAGCTGGAGACGTGATGAATCTTAAAATGGAGTTCCTGAGATGGGAAGTTAGAGTGCAATTTGTTGTAGGTTCAAACAACAGTCTTAAACTCCTATTTTATCTTAATATTTGGCTTTACAATGTGCAATGAACCTTAGCATAGGATACTTATTAAAAAAAAAGGAAAAGAGCAGGGAAGAGAAGAAGTTCCTAGATCTGAAACTAGCAATGAACAATGATCATGGAGGGTTCTACTATGGATAGGTTCCTTAAACAAAATTTCACTTAACCAGATTGACTCACAATATCATGAAACTTGTGCAAACTTCTAAGCACTACAAATATTCAACCATTCATTCACCATAAACATGCATGAATAAAAGATAGAAGTTTGAAGCAGCTTGAGTTTATGCCCAACCTAACTTTACACAACTATTTACCATCAGTAAACAACAAAAAGTATGGACAAGAAAGGCATCAACACAGAAAAAGTCTACACAACCATTGAACAACATTAACTAATCTATCAAAGTAATCTAAAACCATTAAGAACAACAAATTAAATATATTTAAATCAACTAACTTTGGGAGATGAACTATGTAACATGCAAAGAAACTCAAGAATCCACCAAAATCCAATGAACTTCTATTAAAATTTCTACAGCATGCCTTTACAACAACTCAAATTTCTCTTAAAAATGAGAGGAGACCCCCTCTTTATAGTGTTCAAAAAGAAAAATCAATGGCCAAGATTGATTTTCATTGTGTGTCCAAGATTCACTACAAACTAGGGTTTCACCTACCCCTAAGTATATTACAATTTTAAAATACATCTTTGTCTTTTCCCTATTTCATCCTTATATCACAGCACTGTAGCATTTTTGTCTTTTGTTGATTTCATTTGCTACAACTATTCCATGAGGAGCTTTTCATCAATGATTGGTTTTCCTTCCTGCTTCTTCAAAGTGGCATACTCCATCAACTTGTTGATTAATGCTTGGAGCTTATCAATCTCCATTATGTTAGATTGGAGCACCTGGTAGTTTCATTGCTTGGATCGGCCTGTGAGAATATCCCAATCTCCATCATACTTAGTAGTGTTGTCCCTGACTTGTTTAGATTGGGTGAAAGACCAAGCAGCAAAACTCATGAAATCTATGGTAAGCTCGCCCAACATTCCATCTTCCATATTCTTCTAGAAATAAGGCTTTATTTTTTTTGGATCAATCTCAATGGCGGGCATGCCATAACCTGTCATTAATTTCAAATATCAAACACAATATGTCCTAATGTCCTTTGCCCAATCAATGTCAGGTTACACCTTGTGGAGCAATTGTTCTAGTATCTATTTTCTATGATCGAAATCTAGCTGCCACATATCCACTAGCTAGTGATCGTCCTCTGTCAGTGCAAGCTCTTTTTCCCATGTTTTCTGAGGTAGCTTGAGGATGGCCTCAATTTTAGGGTAACTAGACCCATATATCCCTGGGAAGTCAGTGCATAACTTCCTCATTCCCTCAAGGTGTCTTTGTACTTCTAAGAATTTATTTTTTGTCCTGACAACACAACTAATGCCTATGTTCCCAGCATACATGACCTATCGAAACCAATCCTTTGTAGTCTTAGTCTAGCTCTTTCTTTTCTCTAGTTTGTCAATTTTCTCCTTGGACATCAGTTGTGGCGGCATTGAGGACATGGTGCGGAGCTCTTCTATTGTTGACCATTGTTGAATATAGTCAGTTAAATCAGCCAATTGTTCCTTGAATTCTTCCTTGGAGACCTTGTCCTTCTACATCAAATGCACCACTCTGGCAACTGACTCCTAGAGGTGATCTAAATTTTTATCCATAGTGGCTATTCCCAGGTTGATAGTGGAGATGTTGTAAGTTATCCCTTCTTCCCCAACAACTGGCATGGCAATTTGTACAGTCCTAGACCCAAAAGTGTTCATGGTCAGCTTGGATCTAACTTTAGGCTTCTTTTCTTTCTTCATGTTGACTTGTACTCAAGCTAAGATAGCCTCAAGTCTTGCCTTGGGATCTCTAGGAGTCAAAGTCTTCTTCTCTAATTTCTTTTCCAACCACTTGGGCATCTAAGACTCTCCCTTGGTTTATTCAGAATCACCTTCTTCATCCTTCCTGAATTCAATCTCTTTATTACCTGGAACTTCTTGCTTCATCCTCATGTTTCTCTGTTTTCTTCATCAGAGTCTTGGATAAACATGGTGTCTTTGATTGGGGACTTAGTGGGTGTGCATTTCTTGGGGCTGTCCTCTTCTTTGTAGGTCTTCTCCTCTTCTTCAGCCTCATGCTTATGTTCTTCAGGATGTTCTTCTCTATGAGACTCTATCTCAAGCCTACCCGTTTCAGACTCTTCTTCAGGTTTATCTTATTTTTTATTCTCTTTTCCCTTGTTTTGAGGTGGCACATTTTGTTCTTTCTTTTCTTATTCTTCTTGTCCTGTCGTGAGAGGCATTTCTTTATCATGATTAGGACCTCCATCGTGCTCCCCAGTTGGAAGTTTAGTGTATTCCATTTTATCACTTGACTCTCCTTCTTCCTTTGAAGGTGGCCTTTCCCCTTCCTCTCCGGCATCCTTCAATTGTCGAGCCAATTCCTCCTTGAGGTATGTATTGAAGGTCTCTACAATATACTTGGTGTTGGAATCTTCTTCTTCATCACTCTCAGAGGACTCTATTTCTTCTCCTTCATGGACCACCTCATCAATTTCCAAATGCTGGTGTTCTAGGTGTTCATGGTAATCGTTTGCTTCCTCCTCGATCCCTTTTGTGGCTCTTTTTCTCATCTTTCCCACTCCTTGGATATTTTCATTGTGGCTTTCATCTTTGGTGATTCATTCAGAGGAGTTGAAGTAAGAATGTTGGCTAGAACCTATGCCAGGGCACCTTGGATAGCTGGATTCATCAATACTTCAGAGAGCTCCGTAGGAACATTCTACATATGTCAAGAGAATTCCTCTGGCAGTGATAGTGCGAGCATTTGTATTGTTGTTATTTCCAAGGGTAATGATGTAGTTGGAGACATGGAAATAGAGGAAAGTGGAGAAGTGGTGGCAGAGGAAGAGTCTATGGTCACAACCTACACGATGGGTGGAGAAGAGGCAAGATGGACTGAGATATCCACCACAAACAAAGAAGTAGCTACCATCACCTAGGAATTAGGTGGAGGGGCAGCAATAGTGGAGGCAATAGGTGGATATTTTGGTTGCTCAACCTCTATTTCCTCTCCCTCATGGAGTGGATCCTCTTGAATAGTAGGCATTTCAGTGAAACTGCCTGATCTTTTATGTTTCTTGAAAGGTTCTCCCTCCAAACCCTTTCTCGCATACACCTTAGGATTGGGTTGTTGATCAACTGTCTATTTTCTCTTCCTTGATTTGGTTAACATAGGATACTTTGAAGTCTCTCCTAATGTGGCTGTAGTTATCCCACTGTCTATTCTGCTTGTTGGCTCATTCTCGAGCCCCTCATAGTTCAAAGTGACCCCTTTCTACTTTATTTGGGCAATTCGCCTGACAATCCACTCTTTTGTTCTAGCCTCGTTGGGCTTGGTTAGAATGTCAAGGTTGTCAACCTCCTATTCATCCCGGTCAATCAGTGGCAATGGGAGGTTGGTGACTGTGCTATACCGATGATCTATCACTATATTTTCATCTTCTTCTACTTGATTTGGTATGGGGAATAGATTGACCTTCTTTATGAAATATGCAGACATCTGCATATATTTTCTCATTCGCACTTCATTATCGTCTTTGCAATTAACCCAAAAATCCTTGATGCTATGTAGATGGGCATATTCAGGTCCAAATTCCTTCTTGATATGGCCATAGGGGTCCATTCATGGCCGGGCAGTGTGGATTCTCAAATGGTATTCAGCCAATTCCTTCTCTGAATTGTCGGCACACTAAGAGGTATGGAATTCGTATAGCCCTTGGCTGAAGGAGAGGGGATAAGGAATCCCTGCCCTATGTTTTCTACTCAAAAGGGTGTGTACATGTTGTAGCTGCCGAGAGAGCTCTAGCAGTATTATTTAGTCATTAGGATACCGAGGCAACTTGTTTGGCCTTTCTGAAAATCCTTCAACACGAATGTAGATGAACTTCAGGTACTAGATGAACAAGAAGGAAAACTATTTTAAAAATGCATTGGCACTATGGGAGACTCCCCTCTTGAAGTCACCCCTGAGTAATCTGATAATATGACCTATGAAAGTATCATTCACCCTGCAGTAATCCCTCTTGAAGTTTCTTAATTTTAGTTGAGGGTACTTGTCAAAAAAAATTCAACTCCCTACTTGGTCCCTCATCCAGAGCTCTGAAAAAACCTCTATATTGCACTTGTTCGGCCAGTGAGTAGACCAAGTAGGAGGTCATGTAAAACCTAGAGGTTTTCTTTATAGCCATAAATTGCTCATGGAAGCGGTCACTGATTATCCCTGCCTAGTAAAACTTGGTTTCTCCATGGAGAATCTCTTCAATGAAGTATAGCATCCATTCTTGGAAGTAAGTAGCAATGGGAAGGCCCATTACTCTGCTTAGTAGGGTCACCAAATCATGGTAATCTTCATAAAATTCACTACGAAAGAGATCCTAGGGAACCTTTGCAGCAATGCCCCTCCTTTCCTTCAACTAGTACTGATTAATGAGTCTTTTGCACTTGAGAGGGTCTTGATCCCACATAGCTTTGCCATCCTCCATGGTAGGTAGTTCCATCTCCCCAAAGGTAGGGATATGAAAAGTCCTTGTTATTTCCTTAGTAGACATGTTAGCCAAAACATTTCCATCTCTATCTACTATGGTTTTGGTTTCCTCCTGATAATCCTCCTTGCACACCATAACAAGATTAGGGGTGATGAGGGCTGGAGGAAAGCACACAGTTTTAGCTAGCCCACTGCTTCTGATATTCCTTGCATTCTCTTTTTTTTGGTTGATTTAGACTCTCTACTTGAATTCATTGATGTATACTTGTCTAATGTTTGTTTCTATGACCCCCTTCTAGGTTGAAGTTACTTTGGATTTCAAAGGTTCCCCTTGGAACTAATACTTCATCTGGTCCTTATCTTCTTTTCCATAGGGTGCCTTAGTTTTCTTTCGTTTATCTTTCTTTGCGACCTCTCCTGGGTCCTACACCTGATTCCATATATCCTGCGAGAAAAAGAGAGGTGAGAATATTCGAGCATGAAAACATGGAAATGTTAGACAAATCCCTGCAAACAGAGTTAGATTGGATAATTCAGCATTTGTAAAATCTAGCATATAATCCAGATTGTCATTAGTAGTGCCTAGGAGGGATTTTGGATGATTTGGGCCCCAGGGGTCGGACTTCCCTGGCCTAATGGCTAATTTAGAGTTGTTGTAGGAGGGACATAAATCAAGGTACACCGGCCTGCCTTTGTGTTTTTTCAATTTTGAAGGGTCCACTAAGGAGAGAGCCTTAATTCAATATATGGGTCAAAGTCAATTCTTTGATTGGAGGGTGTTTGGATCACCTTTTAGGTGATTGGAACTAGAGAGGAGCTCTGCCATTTAAGGTTTTCCATTTGAAATGGCTCTCGTGAGATGGAATTCCAAGGTAGGAGTTTTGAATGGCGGGACTCGCAAGTCCAGAAGATGGTCAATATCCCTCTTGACAACTTGGGCATTTCAGGCCAGAGGGAGCGGAATGATGTTGGGTGTTTGCCGCTTAAGGATGGTGGATGTCAGTCAAAGCTCTAATGGGAGAAACCTGGGTAGTCAAGTCTGGATGAAGGCATGGTCATTTACCTTGTGTTCACTCAGTTAAAAGTTCTATGTCTGAGGCAAGGTCAGGTTTCGATGGCTAGGAGGAAAAGTGCAGTTTTTCCTAAAGCTACGGTGGTGATGGGACAAAGTCCCAATCACGGAGACCCGACACCAAGAGTCCGAAGGAGGTTAAGTACTTTCCAGTTTTCTCTTTTCATTTATGATAGTTTCTAGATGAGTGGAACCTGAAGGGTGGGAGGATGGACGTTGATGGCCGCAAAAGTTGGCAGGTTTGGGACGATAGCCTGGGAATGGAAGTTTGCAGGGCGGGACCCGGAGGATACAAAGCACCTAATCATTTGTTCAGGAAATCCACCAGTGGAAAATGAGTCAAGGTCTGAAGCATCAAAAGGTTGGGATTGGACTTCAACCTAGCACAGTGAGCTATGAGCGGAGCCCCAGGGATGAAGTCCCGTGATTGCAGACCCGAGAAGCTTGTTGAGCTTAGTTTTAGTTTTTGAGTTTTCGCCAAGTTTCGATGGCGAGAGGGTGGAGTCCTCCCATGATGGTGGACCCAATAGCAAGGTCTTTGGTCTGGAAGTTACCTTTGTTTTCAAGTTTTGGTGACAATGATGAGGAGGCCCGAGCCTGTAGAGCATGAATGCTCTGGCCAAAGAACAGGGTCGAGAGGACAAGGTTTTGCGGTTTTCTAGTAGGTGATTTCGATGGTTTTTCAAGTTTCCATCACATGGGTTTTGGGCGCCTTGTTCTTCTCTATCTAGGGCATGTGTTTTCTTCATTCAAATTCATTCATTTTACTAGAAATCAAGGGAAAACACAAAATGGGGTGCAGACGGCTGACTCACCTCAAGAACTTGATGAAGGATGTGATCAAATCAACTAGAAAACACGTTCAATTGGCGGTAGCACTCGTCGGGTTCGTAGGCCTGCGTGGGGAGATGGATCTTTGATTGGCTCTGATTGGATCTGATCAAATTGACATGTGAAAATGATAGTTCAGAGCCAGCTATATATAGAAAAGGTGGCATTAAATGTAGCCATTAAATGCCAATAGGAATGACCCAAGGTTGGTGGGTTACAAATTTGAAATCAGCCATGGGGGTGTCAGAATATGATGGTCCAGTGGTTGTTGACAGATAACCATGTAATTTCTTGGTGATGATTAGACAGCCCTGAAGGGGTAAGGTTTCTACCAGCGAAAAGTCGTTTGGTGTTGGGCATTTGGAAGTTTAGCACAAATCGGACCTGCCAGGAACACCGGGTTCCAATGGGCAGAAAGTTGCCAGATGAAAGCCCTAAGGGATGAAGAAGATGCAACGGATGTCTAATAGGGGATACCCCAAAGGGTGGGCCTGGATGAGTCCCAGGGATGCTAACTTTAAAGCACTAAAGCAAACACTTGATGGGAACCCACAAAGACTTAGAACCTAGAAAATTTGAGGGGGTGAAACATGGTCGATTTAAGTTGACTTCTTTAGGACTCACTAACCATTTTAGTACACCAAAACAAGGGGCACACAAAATGAGACAAAAAAAAAAAACCTAGCGAAGTGAAGGAAAGAGAGGGTCCCTGTTTTGAACAGGGCGTGTATGCTGAGGGCACAACACCTTTGACATATTTTAATTTCAGGAAACTTCTATACAAAATCAGCAAAAATTTTGGTTTGAGTGGTATGCAAATAATGCTTTGGATGTGGCTCACAGATTTTACTACCAATTCTCCTTCTTACAACATCTCTTTGATTAGGAGAGGTCCTTGAGTTATCCTTCCAATAGTATACTATTAAATATCTCAAGCCTTGAGCAATTCTTTTATCTTTCTGTGGGACTCTACCTGAGAATTCCCATAACTCATTGCTATTTGGATCCTCCAATCTTTCACACCTTCCTTTGGCTCTTATTAGATATGATCTACTTATTTTCAAAAACTTACTTCTCTTTGTAAGGTTCACCTCGTTCCTTTTTTTACTACTTAACAGTTTTGTTGTCATCACATGCCATGTGGCACAACTATCCTTTGTGCGTGAGGTAGAACCCACACTCTCGTATGCACTCATCAAGTTCTTTACAATGGAATTTTCACTTCAGTCATTTGAAACTCTCAACCCAAGAGCCTTCATGGTGGGCCTAAATTTGAGTTGCCTCATCATTTCAACAAATAGTTGGCATCTTCCACCCTCACTTAGCTTCTTAAAAAATAAACTCCATATACTCTGTGCAAATCTTTGACATGTACATTTTGGAATCTTATTAGGAATCCATTTCAAAACATTGGAATCAATATCAATCAAAAATCTAGGTTTTCTATGTAAAACTCTAGGAGGAGTTCTCAAATGTAAATATGTGTCAACATTAGGAATGTCAACAACATCGGGGATAGATCACGTACCTTCAATTGGAGGTGCAATTGATGACATACCATGAGATTGACATGTAAAAAAATTTGTACCTCCAACTTGAGATCTCATTTGTGGAGTGACTTCAAATAGAGGTGTGTTTGCTGACGTACTTTGGAAACACAATGTTGTTGATGGTGTATCTTCAACTATAGATGTGATTTTTGATGTACTTGGAAGACCACATGTTGTTGTTGGTGTGTCTTCAACTGGAGATGTGCATTAAACTTTACCTATGGTTGATGATGTGCCTCCAACTTGGGGATCCATTTGTGTCCTTCGATGAACTTTTTTCATTCGTTCCCTTTGTTTTTCCAATTGGACATCTCTCTTAGATTGCACGGGAATTTCTAGATGTATGGGCTACAATTCATTTGCTTCACAAGCTGCAATTTTTTATTCTCTTCTCCTTGCATTTTTTACTGCACATTCTTTTGGTGTTAGAGGCTTTGGTTGTTTCCTCATCATGACATTGAATGCTACATGTTCAAAAACACACATAGAACAAAAGTAAGTAATGCATTTTATGAAACATATTGATAACACTGATTACATTGCATTTTATTGAACACACCAAAGCATTTTATGAAAGAAGGTTGCGAGCTATTTGGAATTATCAAACATGTCTATGCTACAACATTTTTCATACATAAATCTACCTCCATACCACAAGAAAAGTACTTGTAATGCTTTTTTTCAAACATATCCATACCGCTGATTACATTGCATTTTATGAAACTGGTGCAGGGGCACCAAGGTTATTGAGCAAATTTGGTTCATGGAAGTCTTAAGTTAGTTTTGTGTTTTGAGTTTTTTCAATTGAATAAGGTCATATTAGACCAATTTTTAATTTAATAAGTCATGTTAGTTGGTTTTGGGGTTCACTGTGCAAATTTTGCAAATCTTGTAAAATGTTGTCATATTCAAAAGTTGCAAAATGCAAAAAATTGCAAGTTTGGGGGAGACCAATAGTCATACAACCCAAAAGTCAGTTTTGGTATTTTTTTAGGTTGGTTAAGGTTTAAATATGTGGGGAACTCGAACGAAGAGGTGGTTGATCATTTTTTGAAGAAGAAATCAATAAAAAATCTCTTTTTTGTGTAATTTTCTACAAATTTGCTGCTCACAGCAACTATACGGTTTTGTATAGAAGTATGTTGCTCTAAAAGCTCTTGAAATTTTTAGATATATGTGTTAGCTCCAATTTGTATTTGGAGTGAAGATATTTCATTGAGTTTCAATTTTTATTGGCATTTTATCATAGGCGGGTCTGTACAGTCAAGTTAAGGGTTTTGAAGACCTAAAATGAATTAATGGATCATTACACTATTGTATCTATTGTGGCTTGGTGGAATGGGCCTAATAATGTGGGATCAAATGTAGTAGGCCAATAAGATTAGGGAAGGAGTTTGGGAGAGTTTTGGTTGTTGTCCTCATTGAAATTTCTGAGTTGTTACCATGAAAGTGGTGGCTCAATGTTGAAATTTATTTTAAAAGCACTCAAGAAGATTGGACGTTGGTTCTAAAGGTTTTTGCAGACCTTTAACAATGTGTTAGAATGGTTTTGGAGAGTAGGGGAGGCCATATGATGGTTTGGGCATGATGCCCCTGTTGTCAAAATTGTGTATTTTGAGTGAAAGTTGATGGTTAAGGGTTGGTAAATGTTGTAAACTCTTGGGGCAGCTTATTTTGGTGAATGTTTAAGCATGCGCAGGCCATATGAAGCATTTTTTATGCAATGATAAAGTGCAAAGGCATTGGGAAGTGGGATTTTCAATAAATCGCTCCTTAAATTAGGCAAAGTGAGTGTTTTGTAGCTTGGTGACTTGGTGGACATTCCTCCTTTTGAAAGTTGGTGTTTTGGACTATTTAAGACCTATGGAGAAGGTCTGAGCATATTTTTTCAATTGGGAAGGTTATTGGATAGGTGTTGCTTTGTAAATGTGGCCTAATTGGCCTATTGGGACAACATAGAAGCTCTGAATTGAGAGTGTTGGTCCAAAGTGACCTATGATGCTTTTCAGATATGCTTTGTAAGGAGATAAAGGGTGCCTAGAGATATGGTTGGTTTATGGGTTTGAGGGGAGTATTTGGAGTGTGGAAAAGTTCTTAGGAGCAAAGACTTGTGTCAAACCCAGGGTATATGTTGCTGCCACCTTTGGAAACTAGAGAATCTTGTGCTTATTTTCCCTTTTTTTTCTTAGAACGGTAAATGGTATGAATGAATGAAAACTTTCATTAAACCAACTATGTCTTGAGTCACTTGAAATTATCAAAGCACATGATGAAGGTGAATTTTTTATGGCACAAAAAAAATAATGGAAACTTGCATTAACATTGATGAAAGCTCCTAGGTTTTCCAAATTATTTGAAAATAAAAGTTTTCCCACAACCATCAGTAGTAATAAATTTGAATCTATTATGTCATGTTTTCAATTTAATATCTTCAAGCTCCTAAAAATTAAACTTTTACGTGCAGCATCCATCTAATTTAATATTGAATTCTATGTGTAACAATGAAGATTAAAAAAATCATCAAATGAATGGTCTATAAATTGTCAAAACAAAACAAAAACACTGAATATAAATATCTACCTAAAATGAAATAGGTTAAATTCCACTAGCCATGCTAGAAATGGACTACTATAAGAAATGCAAATAGAATTCATAAGCAAATTTATGTTAATTTGATGTCCTTTATATAAGTTTAAACATGAATTCATCTAAATTATGTCATTTTTTTCATTTTTTCTCTTCAAACTCACCAAAATTAAACTTTTTTATGCAACTCTCATCTAATTCAATGTTGATTTCTATGTCCAATTGTTATGATTAATAAAATCATTAAAGGAATTTAGATTATTGTCAAAAATAAACAAACATACTAAATATAAATATTTCAATATTACCAAAATGAATATATTACCTGAGATAATGTAAAATGATGTAGAACCTTCAAAATGTCTTCATTTGCATTGTCTGGCATGCAAATTGGTAGTAAAAAGGTGATGGATCAAGCATAGATTGGTACAATAAGGAGTCAACTGCATAACAAAGGTGTTTCTATGTTGGATAAAGCATTGAACTAGAAAATTACATAAGCATGTGAGCACAAATCACAGGGTCAACCCCTATTTTACCGTTTCAAGGTAAAACACATTTGGCGCTCGCCAAATTTGGAGAGTGCCAAATTTGGAGAGCACCAAATGTGTTGCTTTGAAATGCTTGAACACAGTATAAAGAGGAAGGGAGTGACACTTGAGATAGAGGGAAAGGGGATATGAGTGAGAGATTAGTCTAAGTAGTGTGCTAGGGACTGAGACCTAAGAGAGATAAAGACTTGAGATGGATAGAGAGTTATCCAGTTAGGGTGGGGGGAAAGACATAACAATGGGAGAGGGGTTGGACTGAAATAGATTTGTCTACCCTCTACCCTCTACCCTTAAACTATAAATCATAAACCCTTAAACCCTCTACCCTTTACCCTCAACCCTCTCTCTCTCTCAACCTTACACCCTCTACCCTTAAATCGTAAACCATAAACCCTTAAACCCCAACCCCCCCTCTCTCTCTCTCAACCCTACACCTTATACCCTTAAACTGTAAACCCTAAACTCTAAAACCCTCAACCCCCCTCTCTCTCTCTCTCTTAGCCCTCTACCCTCTACCCTCAACCCTCGACCCTTAAACCCTAAACCTTAAACCCTCTACCCTCAACCCTCAACCCTAAAACCCTAAAACCCTAAGCCTTAAACCATCTACCCTCAACACTCAACCCTTAAACCCTAAAACCCTAAAACCCTCAACCCTCTACGTTTCTCTCTCTCTCTCAACCCTACACCCTCTACCCTTAAACCGTAAACCCTAAAACCCTAAAACCCTCTACCCTCTACCCATAACCCTCTACCCTCGACCCTCAACCCTCTCTCTCTCACACTCCCTCTCTCTCTCTCTCCATTCTCTTGCTCCTACCCCTTCTCCCACTCTTAGGTCTCTCTCTCACTCACTCACTCCCTCTATTTCTCTCCCCTCTACCCTTAACCCTTAACCCTATACCCTTAACCCTTAAACCCAGACCCTCTACCATAAACCCTCTCCCTCTCACTTTCTCTACCATAAACCATCAACCCTATAGGTCCTCAACCCTATGCCCTCAATTATCAACCCTCTAACCTGAACATTGGATCCTCAATCCTCATCTATCTATATCCCTTCATCCTCTTCTCTCCTCTCTATCTCACCTCTCCCTGCATCTGTCTCTCCATCCATTCCTTCCTCTCTACCCTAATCCCTCAACCCTATACCCTCAACCCTTAAACCCTTCATCCTTAACCCTTAAACCCTCCACCCTCTACCCATAACCTTCTACCTCTACCCTCTCTCTCTCTCTCACACACACACAATCCATCTCTCTCTCTCCAGTATCTCACTCCTACCCCTTCTCCCACTCTCAGGTATCTCTCCCTCTCACTCACTACCTCTATTTCTCTGCCCTCTACCCTTAACCCTGTAACCTATACCCTTAACCCTTAAACCCTCTACCCTCTACCCTTAACCCTCTACCTTCTACCCTAAACCCTCTCCCTCTCACTCTCTACCCTAAACCATCAACCCTATAGGTCCTCAACCCTATGCCCTCAATTATCAACCCTCTAACCTAAAAATTGGATCCTCAATCCTTATATATCTCTATCCCTTCCTCCTCTTATCTCCTTCTCTTCATCTCACTTCTCCCTCCATCTCTCCCTCCCATTCCTCCCTCTCTACCCTAATCCCTCAACCCTATACCCTCAATCCTTAAACCCTCTACCCTTAACCCTTAAACCCTGTACCCTGTACCCTCTCTCTCTCTCACACGCACACACACACTCCCTCTCTCTCTCTTTAGTCTCTCCATCCTACCCCTTCTCCCAATCTCAGGTCTCTCTCTCACTCACTCACTCCCTCTAATTCTCTCCCCTGTACCCTATACCCTATACCCTATACCCTATACCTTGTACCCTTAACCCTTAAACCCTCTACCATCTACCCTTAACCCTCTACCCTATACCCTAAACCCTCTCCCTCTCATTCTCTCTATCCTAAACCATCAACCCTATAGGTCCTCAATCCTATGCCCTCAATTATCAACCCTCTAACCTAAACATTGGATCCTCAATCCTCATCTATCTCTATCCCTTCATTCTCTTCTCTCCTTCTCTCTATCTCACTTCTACCTCCATCTCTCCTCCATCCATTCCTCACTCTCTACCCTAATCCCTCAACCCTATACCCTCAACCCTTAAACCCTCAACCCTCTACCCTTAACCCTTAAATCCTCTACCCTCTACCCATAACCCTCTACCCTCTACCCTCGACCCTTGACCCTCGACCCTCAACCCTCAAGCCTCTCTCTCACACACAAACACACACACTCCCTCTCTATCTCTCTCTAGTCTTTCCCTTCTACCACTTCTCCCACTCTCAGGTTTCTTTCTCTCTCACTCACTCCCTTTATTACTCTCCCCTCTACCCTTAACCCTATACCCTATACTCTTAACCCTTAAACCCTCTACCCTCAAAACCTAAACCCTCAACCCTCTCTTTCTCTCTACCCTCAACCCTCAACCCTCAACCCTCAACCCTTAAACCCTTTACCCTCTACCCTTAACCCTCTATCCTTTAGCCTCTACCCTCTACCCTCTACCCTCTACCCTCTACCCTCAACCCTAAAACCCTCAACCCTCTCTCTTTGTCTGTATCTCTCTACCCTCTACCCTCTACCCTCAACCATCAACACTTGAACCCTAAAACCCTAAACCCTAAAAACCTAAACCCTAAAACTTTCAACCCTTAAACCCTAAAACCCTTAAACCTTCAACCCTCTCTATTTGTCAATCGTACACCCTCTACCCTTAAACCGTAAACCATAATCCCTAAACCCTAAACCCTCTACCCTCTACCCTTAACCCTCAACCCTCAACCCTCAACCCTCAACCCTCTACCCTCTACCCTTAACCCTCTACCCTATACCCTCTACCCTAAACCCTCTCCCTCTCACTCTCTCTACCATAAACCATCAACCCTATAGCTCCTCAACCCTATGCCCTCAATTATCAACCCTCTAACCTAAACATATGATCCTCAATCCTCATCTATCTCTATCACTTCCTCCTCTTCCCCCTTCTCTCTATCTCACTTCTCCCTCCATCTCTCCCTTCATCCATTCCCCCCTCTCTACCCTAATCCCTCAACCCTATACCCTCAACCCTTAAACCCTCTACCCTTAACCCTTAAACCCTCTACCCTCTACCCATAACCCTCTACCCTAAACCCTCAACCCTCTCTCTCTCTCAAACACACAAACACTCCTCTCTCTCTCTCTCCAATCTCTCCCTCCTACCCCTTCTCCCACTCTCAGGTCTCTCTCTCTCACTCACTCCCTCTATTTCTCTCCCCTCTACCCTTAACCATGTACCCTATACCCTTAACCCTTAAACCCTCTACCCTCTACCCTCTACCCTCTACCCTAAACCCTCTCCCTCTCACTCTCTCTACCCTAAACCATCAACCCTATAGGTCCTCAACCCTATGCCATCAATTATCATCCCTCTAACATAAACATTAGATTCTCAATCCTCATATATCTCTATCCCTTCCTCCTCTTCTCTCCTCTCTATCTCAATTCTCCCTCCATCTCTCCCTCCATCCATTCCTTCCTCTCTACCCTAATCCCTCAACCCTTAAACCCTTAAACACTCAACCCTCGACCCTCAACCCTCAACCCTTAAACCCTCCTACCTCTACCCTCAACCCAATACCCTCTACCTCATTTAATCCATCAGCCCTATACCCTCAACCCTTAAAAACTCATGCTTGAACCTCAACCCCTAGAGCCCTCAACCCTCTTTTATTTCTCTCACTCTCTCAAGTATCTCCCTCATGCCTAAGAGAGGAGGGGGAGAGAAGGATGGGAGAGAGATAGAGGGAGTGAGAGAGAAGAGGGAGTGGGAGAGAGAGGAGTGGGAGGATAAGAGGAGTGGAGTGAGAGGCTGAGAGAGAGAGACCTAAGAGGGGAGAGAGGTGAGAGAAGGGGAGAGAGGGTGGGAGGGAGACCCTAAGAGAGGAGGGAGGGAACTATTGAGAGAGCGAGGGAGAGGGAGAGGGGAGTGGGAGGGGGAGAGGAAAGAGAGGTGGGATGGAGAATACCTAAGAGGTGAAGAGATAGGCTGGGGTAGGAAGAAGATACCTAAGAGAGAGGGAGAGACAAAGATAGAGAGAGATAGAGGGAGTGAGAGAGAGAGGAAGTGGGAGAGAGAGAGAGAGCGGGGATGTAGGAGGGAGAGACTTGAGAGAGAGGGAGAGAGGGAGAGGGGGTGTTGGGGAGAAACCTAAGAGAGAGGGAGAGGGAGAGATGGAGGGATGGAGAGACTTGAGAGAGAGGGAGAGGGAATAAAAGTGGGAGAGAGGGGGTGGGAGGGTGAGAGCTAAGAGAGTAGAAGAGATAGGGAGTGGGAGATAGAGGGATGTGAGAGATACAAGGAGTGAGAGAGAGAGAGAGACTCGAGAGAGGGAGAGAGACAAAGTGAAAGATAGAGATTAGGAAAGAAAAAGGAGAGGTTTGGGAGGAAGACTTTAGAGAGAGAGAGAGAGGAGAGAGAAGTGTGAAGAGAGACACAAGGAAGAAAGAGGGAGAGAATGAGGAGAGAGAGATAGGAAGAAGTGAAAAGAGGGAGTGTGAGAAGAGGAGTGTGTCAGTGAGGGAATGAGAGAGAGGGGAGGGAGATACAAATTGTGAGAGATTGAGGGAGAGATAGAGAGTGAGAGAAGAGGGAGTGGGAGAGATAGAAGGAGTGAGTGAGACCTAAGAGAGGGAGAGGGGAATAGGAGAGAGAGACTTGAGAGAGAGAGAGAGATAGAGAAAGATAACAACCTAAGAGAGGGAGATGGAGTGAGAGATAAAAATACTATAGGGGGAGAGAGAAAGGGAGAGTGAGAAAGGGATTTGGAGTGAGATAGATTTATCTAGGTAGGCTAGGAGGGAACAAGATCTTAGAGAGGGATTTGGAGTGTAAGAGAGTAGTTGATAGCATGGGAGGGAGTGAAACCTGAGAGAGAGGGAGAATTTAGAGGGATAGAGAGTTATCCAGTTAGGGTAACGAGGTAGAGAGTGTATGAAAGGTAAAACCTCAACTATCCATCTAAGATCATAAATCGTGCACTTTCAACATTATCAGAGTGGTTGACCAAAGAGAGGGGAAAGTTACATTTTGTTCAAATTAAGTCATTTGGCGAGCACCAAATTTGGCGCTCGCCAAATGACACAACCCATTTGGTGCACACCAAATTTGGTGTTCGCCAAATGGGATGTGTCATTTGGAGAGCGCCAATTTGGTGCTCACCAAATGACCTGCTTTGGACATGTTAATTGACAAGATTTTCCAAATTTCCTCATTTTCGTCTGTGCTCCCCATCACGTTTGCACGTCTTTCAATGCAAGTTTATAAAAAAATTGTGATAAAATTAACCTCTCTCTTAGCTATCTAAATATATAATTCTTTTTTCATTTTGATTCAGTTAAGGTTTTGATCCATAGCTTCTATTGTAAATGCCTTCGTTTTTGGTCTAAAACCAACATGTGCTAGTTTTAGGATAGATTTGTGCTCGTTCATAAAAATGCAAAACAAATTACATTTTTTGAAACTAGACTCCATTCTACACATGATGAAAAAAATCAATTTTTGATTAGTTTTCAAAACATTTAGGGGGGAGCAGGCTCAAATTTCATCTTTTTAGGATGTGTCCACTTTGAAAATTCAGAAAATATTAGATATTCATTAAAAAAATTATCCGAAAGAATGAGGATAAACTACATGGTGTTAGCTAATTTCTCACTGTTGGGATTTTTGAAATTCTAAAAAAACATTAATCAAAAAGGGGGGAGCCCTCAGGTGCTATGCTAGTTTTTTTTTATAAAAATAGGACCTATTCCCCCCCCTCTTTTTGAGACCCTTAATGTTCATTAATTTCAAAAAAAATAGTAGCTTAGAAACTAGACTCGGAGCACTTCAACTTTTGTTCTTGCAACATCTAGACATTCTGAGTGCAACTATCTTCATTTTCTTGTGCAAATCAGATTTTGCTAATTTCATAAAAAGGTTGGCATCTTAAGAGCCAAAATTATGTCAAAGGTCCATGCACTTACCCATATGTAATGGTGCGAATTTGCACCCTAGGAAAATTCCTCATTTATTTTACCTTTACTTTAGAAACTCTAAGTTTGATGATGCAAATCAACCACCGTCAACTTATTCCTTCCACATGGGCTTGTCTTTTACGTTGGTGGAGGATTTTTTGTTGGGGACGCATGTGCATCACATGGACGTCCGCATGTTTCCTAATGTCCTGACAATATTCCTACCCCTAGAATCTGTAGAACCGTTACGTCTTCGGTTGGTTGTGAAGGTAATATCTTTTGTCATCTGTTAACCGATGAAAATCAACCTTTTACCTCCATTTTTTCAATTCAGGCTCATTCCTTTACTCTTCATGCAATTCTCTCCTTCATTCTTGTAACTTCTTGATCATTCTTTCACTCTCTCAAGTGTTAGAGTAATCATGCATTAGCAAATTATTAATCTTTAATTAATTATTAGTCTAATTTATTCTCATTCACTTAAGCTAAACTTAGGAATTTTTTATTCAATTAACTAAGTGCTTTTCTACTAGCTAAAGTGAGAAATTATTAGGGTTGTTCCTATATAGCACTCAACCCTCATTGTATTATCACTCTAGAGATTTACTCTTGAACTCTCAAGCTTTGAGGACTTTTGTTTTCCTTGAAGATTCTTAAGGTTCATTTTGTAGCTTTTTCTTGTTGAGGAATATTGCATATATTGTTTGTAGATATCTTATGTGGAAGGTGTCTTTGTTCGTTGTTTGATCTTATGGATCATTTTTTTCACAATTCTAACATGGTATTAGAGCATGGATTCAGCAAACCCCTTTCTCCATTTATGAGGTTTTTTTCTTCAATAAGGGCTGGAGGCTTTAGATCTAGAAGCCCCTTTGCTTTTTTTGTAAATTTTAGAGGTGGGCAATTTTTTGGTGCATCTAGAACTAAAATAGAGTCTACCATTGGATTTAGAGCTATCGAGAAAATCAAATTTGGCTTTTGTTTGGCCCGATTTGGATTTATGAGGTCAGATCTACAAGGGTCTGAAACAATTATTCTTTTCAAATCCTAAGGGTAGCTACATTTTCGATGCATTTTGGCACAAAAAGAACCTCGTTGTTGGATTCAGGAGGTCAATTCAACGATTTTGATTATGAATTTTCCCTACTTCAATGAGAGGAGCTTCTAAGGCTAAAAAAATTGTACAAGGACTCGTACGGACCCTGTACAAATCCCTGTGCACGTAATTTGAGAAAAAAAGTGTTGAAAAGTAAGAAATCCATTGGATTTTTATTTTTTATTTTTTTTCAAAAAGTTTTTTAAAAGGCTAAGCAAGTTGAAACTTTAATTGGAGGTGATTTTTTTGTGTTTAGGGGTGAATTTATGGGGGGTACTCAAAGGATACCTAACCCTTATGAGTCTCGTACCCTTGCGGGCCCCACCAAACCCCATCATGGCCAACCATACCATTGATGATGTTTCTTTCACCTTCCCGATGACTTTTCCCATCGCTACTATATTTGTTAATGAATTGATCAACCTTTTACTAGGGATAGTTTTCTTTCAATCGACTGCATTTAATCCTCTGGCACCACTCACATTTTACCAACACATGCAAAATTATCTCCAATAGCCTTTTTCCACTTTCCCGAGTGCTGACTCAATTTTCCCAGCAACTCTACATTTTTCGATTGACAATTCTTTTTTTCTAGCGACATGTTTTACAGTAGATCACAACGAATATTCCAAGCATATGTGAAATATTCTGAAGAAGATATTTTTCTCGAGGACCAGGATTTTCTAACACACCAGAGAATATTCCTAGAATATATCACTGACATCAGCAGTACAGATGTTGGCAATGGCCCCTTCAAGACCCCTTTGTGCCCTAAAGGGGGTCTTTTCTTATTTTGGCCATAACTTGGGCATACAATATCATTTTTTAGCAAACAAGATATCATTGAAAATCCGGTTTCATCACCTTTCCAAAGGTGTGGGTCTCATCACTTGATTTTGTGATTGTACATTCTACAACCTGTTTAAGTTAGAGGTGTTTTTTTTAGTCTTGATCTCATAACTTTTGACCAGTTTCTCCATTTATTGTGATTCTAGCAATGTTGGAACCGTCTTTCAGAGCTTTTCATAGCCATCCATGCACTTTTTCCATATTTATCTCTAGATACATTTTATTCACTTGTTTGTGTTTTCATGCACTAGTGAATTACTTGGACACTTCAGCTCCTAGAAACTTGTTATTTGCGCAGGATGACTCATTTTTGCCTATTCTATATGTATTTCTAGTTTTTTGTCCTATTTGGGCATTATAGACATCTTTTTCATGCACATTCTCTTATGTAGATGCACTAAGATAAAGTGTCATTTTGATGTATACTTTTGGGGGATTTTGCACATCTTGTTGTGCCTTTTGTATTCGCACTATGATATAAAGTGCCATGGGGGGTTGATGTTTGCCTTTGGTTTGCCATCACACCTTTATCAAGTGAGTGTCCCTTCCATGATAGTAGTGAATCCCAATGATTCTTTCCTCGTGTGTGTGTTCCTTAGTTTGCACACCCTTTTATTTGTAGGTTGTTTCTCCTACATTCACTTCTTGGTTTCACACAGTTTCAGTGTACATTTCATGGCTCTCCCTTTTCAAAAATGTGTCATTTGTATCTTTAGTTCCATATTTTTTCCTTTGTTTTCCCTCTAATTCTATTAGTGTTGTTGGGGACACTCATGCAAATTATTTTCTCTCTCGTGATCAGTGTTCTTTAGACTAGTTAGTACCTGTATCTTCAACTTCCAAATGTTTTCCTTTATTTTCCATCTAATTTGAGTAGTGTCATTGGGGGCACTCATGTAGATTATTGTCTTCTTGATCTTGATATTTGTATCTTCAACTTCTAGATGTTTTTCTTTGTTTTCCATTTAATTTGAGTAGTGTCATTGGGGCACTCATGTAGATTCTTGTTATCTTGATCCTGATCATCATTTCTTCTAAAGGAGGTTCTTCATTTCAGTACTATATCAGTTATCATTTGACATCAGTCTACAATTTCTCAGTGCTTCAACGATGTTCTACATGTTCCTCTTTTTCAAGACATTGTTTAGTTGGAGGCTTCTCAATCCTTCACACCTTGATATGGAGGCTTTTTTATTCCTTCATTCACCTTTCTCTCTTTTGGAGAGGAGTTTTCTCCCATTGTAGTTTTCTCCTTTTCTCTAGTTTTGAGAGATCTTTTGTTTATACATGGGTACCTCATCTAGCCTTGTTTGTCAGGACCCATCATACATTCTTTATTTTTAGGGTTTTTAGTTATTTCCTAAGTTCATCTTAAGGGGGGGTGTTAGAGTAATCATGCATTAGCTAATAATTAATCTTTAATTAATTATTAGTCTAATTCATTCTCATGCACTTAAGCTAAACTTAGGAGTTCTTTATTTAGTTAACTAAGTGCTTTTCTATTAACTAAAGTGGGCATTTATTAGGGTTGCTCCTATATAACACTCAACCCTCATTGTATTATCACTCTAGAGATTTACACTTGAACTCTCAACCTTTGAGGACTTTTTTTTTCCTTAAAGATTCTTGAGGTTCATTCTGTAGCTTTTCCTTGTTGAGGAATATTGCATATTTTATTTGTAGATCTCTTGTGTGGAATGTTTCTTTGTTCGTTGTTTGATCTTGTAGCTCATATTTTTCACAATTCTAACATCAAGCTCACACTTTCTTCTTGGCTTCTACATCATTCTTGTTGCAACTCCACCATCTTTGCAAGTTGGCGAAGCTCCATTGTCTTGATGTGGTGTCATCTTTTTCTCTCAACCTTGAGTGCTAGCAGGAGGAAAGGTGATATTGTTCTTGTTATTTTATTTGCATCATTATGTCTTATAGAGTATCATTCAAGATGTCTTTGTACTCTATTTGATACTATCTTTCTATTCTCTATTTATCAATTTCTCTATCTCATTGCATATCTGGTTCTTTGTGGAGGTGGGAACACCAAAATGGGGGTGTGACTGAGGTAGACCTCGAAATGCAGCCCAACATTTTTCTCATTTTTGTCTGTGCAGGTGTTGGTTCATTCGTTTGGAGTTAAAGCTAAGGAATTGAAGCATGAGTGGAAAGGTATATTTTCCTACTCTTTCCTTGTATTTCTACATTAGATTAGCTTTGAGTATTCTTCTTGTTGTACTTTATGTTTCCTACATTCTTTCTATCAAACTGTAAAAATTTTTCAGTCAGGTCATAAGTAGGCCCTTTCTATTTTATGTCTATTTTGTAGACCTATGTCCATACAGGATGTCAATGCATTGCATTGGAATCCAGTTCTCATGTTGTCATCCTCAAACAATATGTTATCTAGTCTATAATTTGAAACTTCTATGGCAAGCTCACCTGGTTCTTAATATACCTGTTTAACATAATGGAAATAGTGTGTTGTTTCCCCTTCCTTTCCAGCCTCTCTCTCAAATTGTCAAATAACAGAAGGTAGTTTAGGGAAGTTCATGCTTTGGGGCTCTCCCATGACCTGGAGCCCCAGGGGTGAAAAATCCCCCTTCTCCACATTTTTGGTGAACCCAACATGAATTATTGTTTTCATTTCTTGGTGTCAAATACCTTTCTCTCTATCCTAGTGTGTTACAGACTCGTGTGTTGTGAAGATTTATGAGCTTTACGACTCAGTCTACAAACTTGGGGCACATTTTTAGAAGGAGATTATGACATATAGAGATGGATTCTAGGTTCATGACCAATCCTACCTTTGATGAAATGATTTCAAGAACAAATACAAGTTTCTCTAATCCTTTTGGGGAAGCTCCTCATATTCCTACCACTCTCGCTTCTCCTTTCACTTTGTCTATGAAGGAAGACGATTCTCTTCTTTCCCTAGATAGAAGAGTTTTGGATTTCACGAAGCATATGCAGAAAGAAAGAATTATGGCTAGGGCTACTAAGGTATTAATGACTTGAGAACTATGTTAGACAAGGATTGGGTAGGTCTAGAATTTCTTTGGGGCCTTGCAGACATAGTGGACATGTTGGAAACACAAGGGTAGACAACTGAGAGGGGGGGTGAATTAGTTGTCTTAGATACTTAAAACTTATTCAACTTATTAACCTTATTCTCAAATTTGATCATTAACCATGAAATCATAAATCATCAACACATCAGAAACACACATAACACCAAGATTTTTTACGTGGAAACCCTGTTAGGGGAAAAACCACGATGGAGGTCAGTCCACAAGATTATACCCTGTTAAAAGTATAAAGAATGAAATATGGGGAATGCACATGAATTCAGACACACTTCCTAGAGCTCACTGCTCAATTACAACAAGGATAACTTCCCAAAGGAAGACACACTATCTTACATAAAGAATCAAATTACATCCATAGGGATTTGAACTGATAAATTAGCATCTGTTGATGTCTTATCACAGTTCTGGTTAAGCACATAAACATTTCTTACTCTTCTTCACACTTATTCACACTCTACTCTACCTTCAAATGATTTATAACATTATTCACACAGACACACACAGAAGCACACTTCAATTCGAATAAATAATCACTTATATATCTGCAACAAGAAATTTCATCGCTACATGTCAACTTCAACAAAATAATAAAGTGAATATAATTTGTCGGCCCAAAATACTAAAGATTATTAATGTGAATCAACCAAAGTCAGCCACAAATTAGTGAAGACCCAATTCAACATCTCCAACATGAAAACACCTCAATTAATTACTCCTCGAAGATCCACAACACGCTACCATCACCATGTCGGCCAAGAACATGAAAAGCATGAACATGCAAGAGAAAATCGCCAACCACGAGCACAACAATCAATATGGATGTGCAACAAAGATAGAACACGGTCTAGATACATCCACAAACATAACAAATCACCAGAGAAGTATCCACAACAACTGAACTAACTGAAATCGCATCATCTTCAATTAGTAACACCAACTAAAGCAACAAAAAAACTGTCAGAATATAAATCTTCATGTGGATCTCTGAAACTTGATGTGGATAAACTAGATACACTAAAAAAAAAACCCTTTAGTCCACAACCTCTGATCATCAATTTCTAGAACTTACCGACATACTGGACTTCACTTCACCACTAACAACTTGCAACTCATTGCATTATAATTTTCTCAATATCCTCAATATATACAACTTCTAATGAATTAATGATAATAGTATTGACATCAATGACAACCACATATCAGTAGCACAACTACAACATCCAACAATCTCCCCCTTTGGAATTGATGGCAACACATGATGTGAAAAACACCATCAATGCAACTATCTCTTAACACTTACTCCCCCATAGGTTATGATTCTTCTCTCCTCAATTTATAGCTTTTCTCCTCACAAGGTTCTTCTCATCTTGAAATTTTTTCACATGATCTTCTCCCCCTTTGACATCAATGACAAAGATATCTTCTATACAAGCTTTGAACCACATATCTAAACATCTGAACATCTGACTACTCCCCCTGAGTAGCAACCACCACAACATCAACGTGGATCAAGATATGACTATGAAATGCACAGACTGATGTGATGCAATGCATCCTTAGTTTTGATTAAGAGGGGTAATCACCCCTAACTTCCCTCTGAGATACTCAAAAAGTATCCTTAGGCAACGACTTGGTAAAGAGTCTGCAATTTTCTCCTTAGTAGGCACATACTCCATTCTAACTTCCTTTTCACTCACTTTTTCTCTCAAAAAGTGAAACTTAATAGATATATGCTTTGTCTTTGAATGCAGCACTAAATTCTTAGAAATGTTAATAGTACTTGAATTATCACATAATATAGCAATAGGCTCATTATACACAACTCTAATATCCTTCAACATCTGCTTCATCCA
>VDFB02324570.1:0-50164 GCA_007258455.2 Sequoia sempervirens | reverse complement strand
CTGCAACAAGATTGTTGAACATAAACATAACTTTATCACTTCCATAAGCATCTACATCAATTGTCGTAGTCACTATTGAACAAAAATTGACTAGCATCAAGCTGAACAACAATGCAGAAATGAAAGATAATAAGTCAACAACAATTCGATCCTTCACAACAGGAACATTTTTACCCAAGGATTCATCAATGCTTTCAAGCATCCTTTTCTCATGCTGTACTGCAAGTGCATCCTGCAACATCTGACCCTGGTTAGCTACTCCAAGTTCAAGTGTAGAACCACCTGTACTGACAGGCATAAGAGTTAACTCTTTACTTGCATTAATTACCCTCTTTAACTGTCCTGTGTTTGCAAAAGATTGATCAGTCTTAATCCTGTGAGAATGTACAATATACTGAATGCCATCTTTAAACAAGTGATAATGATTCTTTTCCCTGTAGAAAATAGCTTTTTTGTCATAAAGATAAGGGCTACCAAGCACTATTCCACAGATATCCAGTGGAACCACATCAAACTGTACTTCATCCACAAATTTACTAGTGATTGCGAATCTTAAGGTGCATTGTCTTGTTACTTGCAGCTTATCATTTTCACAAATCCAGCCTAGTGGATAAGGTTTCTTATGTTGTGTAGTTTTTAATCCCAAGTTCTTTACAACACTTTCTGAAATTAAATTCACTTGAGAACCACTATCTATGAGTGCATCAATTTTACTGCTTTTAGGCAACAACCCTAAATGAAATAGTTCATTCCTTTTCAAGGCCTTCGAAATCATTAACTCAGAGATGAAGAAGAACTAGCAAATAAACACACCAAAAATAGGGTTTTTACCTTTTGTGGACTCCATCGCCAATATCTTAGTCTCATATCATCGGACCGAATCCAAGATCCATAACAACATCTGGCTTTCTCCTTTACCTTTCTGCTTCGACACGCCTCCGAGCTCCACTTAGGCCTTTAGTTCGATGTAACTTCCAGCAGTGATTTTCATCATGACCTTCCTTGTCACGATGAGTGCAAGAAAGTTTCTCATCCTTCTTAACTGTGGCTGCCTTCTTTCCTTTCCCTGTATCTACATTCTTAGAAGATTTATTTACATCATTATCAATAAAACATCCTTTACCCTTGGACTTAAGTGTGTATTTGAACGTATTAATTTCCATCCAAATTACAAGGGTTCAAACCGTGATAGAATGCATAAGGTAGGGAATGGGTAGACTTCCATGGTACTTCAACAAAGTGTCCCCGTGTACAAAGAACATTCAAAGCAATAGCCCTTTCCTAAATTCAGGTGTACTCTTCTCGAAGCTTTGACTCTTTCCTTGCTTCCAAACATTTGCCGCCTATCATTAACTCTATATGTCCTAAGGGATAAAATTGCTTCTTAAGTGCATTAATAAATTATGCCCAAGTTAAACCGACTCTACCATGTTGTGAAACTTCTGCCTTAGACTTACTCTCCCACCAGGTTAAGGCTATACCTCCTAAACGAAGAGTAGCTAATTGGATCCTATCAACATCATCTAACAAGTTTTGGACTCTACAGTAGACCTCTATTTGTTGAATCCAATCATCCAATTTTTCAGCATTAAGTTCTCCACAATATTTAGGCAAGTCAAATTTTACATCCAATTTGATTTTAGGTTTATACCCACTCTTGAAAGGATTAAAAGAAATAGAATGAGGAGAAGATGGAGAAGAAGGAGAAGGAGAAGAGGGAGGAGAAGAAGAAAAGGGGTGATCTTGCTTGCCACCATCTCCATGTTGTTTCCCTTTCTTGTCTTCATGAGCATCTTGCTTCGACGAACCTTCTTCACGTTCCTTCCGTTCTTGTCTCTCCTGAAAAAGAATGTCCACCTTTGCCTTCATCTCGAGGAATGCTTTTCGAAATTCCTGCTCACTGATTTCTTCAGGAACCTCCATTCCAGAAACTGACATCTTCGGAAATGTTCTACGCTTTCCGATCTCAGGATTAAAGTCTTCGAGCTTTCCTTCGCCCTTCTGAATCCTGGATCTCGTTAGTATTCAAAAAAACAAATAACTGCAATAATAGCCAACTAAGCTCTGATACCAACTTGATCTGTATAGGATCTAGACTAGATTGCAGAAATGAAATGCTTAACTTTTACAATGCTTTTACAATGATTATTCCAAGTTAATTAAATCAAAATTAACTTATGGAAATAAAAAATGGAAAGTAATAACAAGGTGATTATAAATGTAGCGGAAGGAAATGAGAGAAAGAAAGCAGAAGAGAAGAAGAGAAGTGCAAATGGGGCCTGATAACGGCTCATAAAATTTGATCATTTTCCTGTCCACCCAATAGAGAGACCATCCGAAGAATCTAAAAAAAAATTACCATAGGCATCATTAATCGATTCTCCAAGCACTTCTAAGAAGATAAATAAATAGCTCCGACGTAAGAATGACTCAAAGAATTCCACAAGACCTCTTTTGTCACCCTGTATATCAAGACTTCTTAACACCTTATAAAAACTTTGATAGTAACTCTACCTTGCCAACCTCTTTAAATATTATGCTAAAATTTTCTCAAATTGGTTACTAACCAATTGATTTTACAATATTTTCCAAATCCACCTTATCTCTCCAAAATACATAAAAATCTTTTATAATCTCCCTTTATTTACATAAAAATCTTAAAAATATCCCTTTTAATTATTCCAAGCCCTTCATATTATTCTTTTCGGGCTTATTGTTATTTGGGAGGTTTTGATTAATCCTTTAAAAGGATTATTTGTTAATATTTTGAAGGGATTTGATTTATTTTCAAACATTCGGGTTCAACTTACTTACTAAAATAAACCGACACCACTATATAGTAAATAACGTTCGGTGGTGTGACGGTTTCAAACCCTTTTTGTTAGCCCGGATGGTGCGGGTTCAAAACCCGTCGGTATTTTTTAAACAAACTTTCAAACAAACCTTCAACAAAAGCAAACGGGTGCCAATAATAGTTAACGGCCCACATTTGGTGCAACGGTTACGGGCTAACTTCGCTGGAGAGAGGTTGTAGTTTCGAATTCTCGGGGCGGTTTTGGAACAAACTTTTGTTAAAACAAACAAACGGAATTGTAACCGCCGACAGAGGAGATGGAGAAATAGAGGGCCACGTGTCGCACCAGGAGGGTGCCACGTGGCAGAATCTTAATGGCCAATAGCACTGTTGTGGATGACAACTCAGCACTGACGTGGATGATGACACAGCGCTGACTCAGATGATGTGGAACTGACGTGGCCTGCTGACTCAGATGATGACGTGGACGCTGACTGGCTGACCTGCTGACTGGACGTACGGACTGCCACGTGTCACTCTGCGATTGGACCGTACCATACTGACGTCATCGTACAGATGACACGTGTCAACCGCGGATTGGTCCATTTTGATCTGCACAGATGCTGACGTCATCATGTACAGATGCTGACGTCATCATGTACATATGCTGACGTCATCATGTACCTTTAA
Source organism: Sequoia sempervirens (assembly GCA_007258455.2). Lineage (NCBI taxonomy): Eukaryota > Viridiplantae > Streptophyta > Pinopsida > Cupressales > Cupressaceae > Sequoia > Sequoia sempervirens. The sequence continues at coordinate 46,680 of VDFB02324570.1, read as the reverse complement.
GTCCACCAAGTCAACCTGAAACTTTGACCGGCTATATCTTGAGCATACGATGTCGGATTTCGACGAAACGAACGCCGTCGGAATCGTCTTGACGAGCTCTTCATGATGACGCCGGTTTCATTGTTTTTCGAAACAATCATTTTTTCACTTCCTGGATGCCCCTGATCCCAGTTTGACCTGAGGTTTGACTGGCCATAACTCGTGCAAACGGACTCCTTTTCGCTCCGTTCGAGTTGCGTTGGAATCAGGACGCTGAGCTCTTTCTGATGGTGCAGATTCTAGAGAAAAATGAGACACTTCAATTTCCATTGAAAAATGTCCACCGGATCAATGTCTAAATGTGAATTCTCGAAGACATCCTTAATGAAAGTAGACCCTATGAAGGTTGAAGCTATTGTAAACTGGCCTAAGCCATGTACTATCACAACAGTCAGAAGTTTCCTAGGTGCAGTTCAGTACTGGAGGAAGTTCATTGCAAACTTCTCTTCTATTGCTTCACCATTGCACACATTAACCAATACGAGGGAAACTTTCCAGTGGGGAGGTCCACAACAAAAGGCTTTCGACACTATGAAGGAAAAGTTGAGCACCACACCAGTTCTGGCCTTACCAAATCTACATCAAACATTTGAGATCGAGACAAATGCAATTGGATTTGCCATGGGAGTCGTTCTCATGCAAGGAGGTAAACTAGTCTGCTACCACTCTGAAACTTTTTTAGGACCAGTAAGTAACTATCCCACTTATGATAAGGAACTTTATGCTTTAGTTTAGAGTGTTAAAAAATTGAAACATTACATAATGGGGAAAGAAACTATAATCCACACTGATCACCAACCACTACAATATTTACACTCACAATCTAAACTGCAACAAAGTAGGCACTTTCAGTGGATGTTTTTTTTGCAACAATTTCATTTGGTAACTAAGTATAAGAAGGGTACCCATAACAAAGTAGAAAACATGCTTTCTAGGCCTCCTATTATGAATGCTTTGGTAATCCTTCAAAATAGTTCTATGGTTCATGAAAGTTTTCAGGAACAATATGCTAATGATGAAGACTTTAAGGAAATCTATGCAACTCTAATTGTAGGCAAACATGTAGAAGAGAAAGATTACTATGTGCAGGATAAATTATTGTATCACTTGGGAAAGTTATGCATTCCGAAAGATGAACAAGCGTAGGTAATTAGAGAAGCACACACCTCATTGATTGCAGGACACTTTGGGGTAAGCAAAACATTAACTTAGTTGTAGAAATATTGTTACTGGCTTTGTATGCAGGAAACTATATCCAAGTATATTAGAGGTTGTGTCATGTCTACAACTAGTAAACCTAGTAATAGGAAATTGGGGTTGTACACGCCTCTACATGTACTTTCCCATCCATGGGAAAGTGTGTCAATGTATTTTGTCAGGGGGTTACCTATGTCTAGGAAGGGACATGATTATCTGTATGTAGTATTTGATCAGTTTAACAAGATGTGTATTTTGATGCCTTGTAAGAAACAAGTCATTGCTGAAATGACAACTCAAATGTACTTCTAATTTGTATGGGTTCATTTTGGGTTACCTAATTCTATTGTATCGAATCAAGATTCTCAATTCCTAGGGGAATTTTAGTCAGCTTTGTGGGGACTCATGGACACCACACTGAAGAAGAGTATAGCCTTCCATCCGCAAACCAACAGACAAACATAGGTAGTAAACAAGACATTTTTTCATTTGCTTAGAGGTTACTAGAGCAAACATCCTAAGTTGTGGGATGAGAGTCTTCATTATGTGCAACATGCCTACAACCATGCAACACACTCTTCTACAAAGATGTCTCCTTTTCAGACATACTTTGGTTATGTGCCTAAGACACTAATGGATTTTTCTTTTGGGAAAGATGATGTTGAAGATGGACGCCATGATGTAGAGAGGGCTTTGAAGTTCATCTAGAAAGTCCAAGCAATTCATTAGGTAGTGGAAGCACAGTTTGAATAGAGCCAAGAAAAATACAAGGCTCGCCATGATAAGCATCATAGTGATCACCATTTTTCAGGTTGGAGACCGATTTTGGTTACATATTAGCAAGGAAAGGATGCAAGGTGAAGGGAGGAAACTCAAGCCAATCAGATACGGTCCTTTTGAGATTTTGGAGAAGATCGGTACCAATGACTTCCACCTTAATCTTCCTCCATACATGCACATCTATTCGATTGTCAATGTTGAGAATCTAAAGTTGTACGAGCCTCCAATGATACTGGATGAAGACACGAACATTCAAGTTCCATCAGTTGATGATCTTTTGCCAGAGTACATGTCAGAGTTTCTAGAGGATGTCATTCTCGATAGGAATGTCAGGACTTCACGAAGAGGAGTAGTTGAATACCTCAGAGTGGGATTGAAGGGGATGCATCCAAGCAAGGAAAAATGGATGGAGATTGGTAAATTGAGGGAACTTTACCCTCACTTAATTTCTGAGTAATCAAGCTTTCAGAGGTCCAAAAGCTCTCCAATGGGGAGGCCTGATCCGGGGGATATTTTTCACTAAAATTTGAAGTGTCCCCAATGCTCCAAAATTCAACACCATCATAAAGAGCTCAAAATCCTTATTCCAACACAACTTGAATGGGCTCAAAAGGAGTCCATATGCCCAAGTTATGGCTAGTCAAACTCTACGTCAAACTGGTACCAAAGGGTGTCAGAAAAGAAAAAAAATGATAATCTCATAAATTGATGGAAACAACGTCAAATTGAAGAGCTTGATGACACGAACCCAATGATGTCCGTTTTGTCAAAATTTGAGATTGTACGCCTGAGATATCGCCAATCAAAGTTAGGTTGACCAAGTGGGTCAAGGTGGTATGGCTGATGACGTTAGCATGATGACAAGGCTATTTCATGCCATACAGACACTGAGGTGGACCAATTGGAGATTGACACGTGGCACTCCATACATCCAGTCAACATCTATGTGGCAATATAGGTGGCATTACAGTTAGCAACGACGTGTCTGCAACAACGAATAACAGAGTGACACGTGGACCAATTAGGAGGCGCCACGTGTCACCACGTCAATGCACTCCTTTGGACATTGAACCGGTCTAACAAAAATATAAATATATGTTGGTGTGGGTCAAACCCCCCAACTGTCATCCACCAACAAAAAGGTTTTACCATTACACCACCGGCCATGTCCTTATACGTATTGGGCGCCGGTTTCTTTTGGAGTTTACCAAATTTGAAACGGAGATTTAAATGGCCACGACGGGGTTGGAAATCCTAACCACACGCCAACCAAAATATCAATCCACCATTGGACCATCGACACACTTAGCTATATATGTGGCAATATTCAGTTTTGTCATGTGTTTAGAGCCGAAGCCAACCAAATGGCTCTCTATTGTTAAAACAACAACCCCTAATCAAATAAGTCCAAATGCAAAGGGTTAAAAGGGGGTTCGAGGATGAGCATAGGGAGTTTTTTATGAGGTTAGGAATTTAATTTGGTGGTTAAGCCTTATTAGGCTTATTTTATGTATACAAAGAGGGAGATAGGTCCTTGATTTATCAACCAGGTGATGTGAAGGAGGGAATGCTCAAGAGATGTTGAAGACATTTTTGCACACCGCAGGAACGTCATACCATTGTGCTTGAAGGAGATAGTCTTGTAGCAATTGTAATTTTTGATTTTGGACCAAAATGATTAGATCGGTCACTCTATTGGAGAGGGACCTGGAGACGTAGCCTTTTGGTGAACTTCGTTATCAATTGCGTTTGGTCTTCTATTTTTTCTTTCTTTCAATTCATCATCGATGTTATGCTATGCTGTTAAGCATTTTGATATGATGTTTAAGTTTAATCAATCATTAAAAGTTTTGCATTCTTTAAGAAATCGTCATAGATCCTTAATTAGATCAAGTATTTCCTCATGGTCAGACTCACAGACCTTCCACAAGGTCTTGTTCAAAGGTCTACCCCCATATTTGGTCAAACAAACATTGGATGCCATGACAAGGTTTGAGTAATGAAGAATCTTACGATGCGTGTCAAAGTCCTGAAACAACCAATGTTTAACACTCTTATGTGGGTACCTTCTAAGCCACATTCTAGTAACAACAACTAAGCTTGTAGGGTATTCGATGTTTTCTCCATGTATAACTGGGGCCTCTAATTTGTTTTTGGCCTCAACACAACAACACAAGTAATAGTTTGTTCCCTCTTCGTTGTCTTCATCTACAATAATTGCATAAACATGCCCTGAATTGATATGTGCAACAAATCTCTTGAAATTAGTCAACATTACGAATACACTACAAAGTAAGATCATCAAAATGGAATTTCAAAAACTAAGCAAGTAGATATATTACCTGGTTGAACTAGATTTGATATGGTAGATGGTGTCCCTCCATAGTCACTTATGGTAGATGGTGTCCCTCCATATTCGCTAGTGCTTAATGGTGTCCCCTCGTATTCACTTGTGGTAGACAAAGTGTCTCCAACTACGGTATTCGAATCTATCCTACCATGACTCTTTCACATTCATGCCCTTTGTGCTGCCAATGCCTGTTCTCTTTTTGATGGTTTAGGTTCCTCTTCAATTGGCTTGTTTCCGTCAATCGTATCCAATTTCTTCTTTTCACGATATGCAACCACCCATTCTCTCTCCTTTGCTTTGAAGGTTTCATACTCTTCATATGTTAGTTTATTCCTTCTTTGTTTCTTCGGCATGGTGGATAATTTTACCTGTAGCATGGTAATGAGATGAATATTAGTTCCTAAAAAATGTATCCATTCAAATAAATGAAATATATGTCATTCAAGGCTTCATAAAAAATACTTACAATCATCCTATACAAGATTATTTCTAGCATAGACAAAGGTGGTGTAGGGGCATGCCATGATTACAATATAGGCTCAAAATGGAAGCATGGACAAGGCACGTGAATTCAAATTCCTTGGCAATCTAGTGGATCATTAACAAGCTAGCTCACTCACTAGCTTGCCAATGTGATAGGGTTGAGAAGGTAGGGGCAGCATATTCCTCATAGAAATTGGCTCTCACGATGATGTACATCATCGTGAGACCCCATTTCTATGAGGCATACGTTGTGGTGCAGGGGAACCTAAGCCCTTATTTACAAATTTGATCATTTGAGGGTTTGATAGGTGGGTCATTAGGTAAGTCTAGTGAGTTTGGAGTAATTTGAGTCTATCTATATTAAATAAGGTCTATTGTGATCATTTTCTATGTAATTGGGTGGTTTTTGAGTCATTTGAATTAAAATGTAAAAAATTGCAAAAAATGTAAATGTTGTCACAAGCAAAAAATGCGGTATCAGGACATAATAACCCGGCCAAAATAACCCTGGACAGAATAACCCGACCAAAATAACCCAAGGACAAAATAACCCAGGGTCATAATAACCCATGGACAAAATAACCCGTGGTCAAAATAACCCATGGACAGAATAACCCATGGTCATTCTAGATCAAGCTAGTAAACTAGAAATGAAAAATAATTTATAAATATGATTGTGAGGCACCATAGAGGCTATTTAGGTCATTTTTAGACCATATATCCATTATATACCCCTCAAATAGCCTTAAAACACCTCTAATATGCTTAAATAACCTATAAAATGGTAAATAATTATAAAAATAAAGGAAATTTCGTGGGAATAAGTTGATTAAGAGTTATTATGAAAATATATCAATGAAAAGGCATTAAGAAGATATATAAAGTGGTAGAATTAAGAGAAGTAAAGAAAGGAAGAAGGGGAGAAGAAGAGTGTGTAGAGTGACAGGAAGAGGAGAAATCCAAATTCATAAAAGAAAATATTTTGTAATATATTTTTTTGAACACTATTTTAAATTTTCCTAGGGTTTTCTAAAAGAGTGTACAAAAAATCAATATACTTTTTAGGGAACCAACACATTCTTCATAATTTTTAATATATACAATGCCTCTTTAGTTTTTAACTAGTCAAAAAAACAAGAATTTACTTATTGTAGACAGTTACACATATTCGTTTCATTGACAAGGCATCAATAAAATGATCTGGCATTGTGTGGAATATTTTAAAAATAAATGTTCAAGTCGGTGCTATACTACGACACAAACAAAATCCGGTGATGTGATTAGCAGTACAAAACATAATCATGCTCCAAAACCTGAGATGATCACTGTCAAACACAAATTGAAAGAAATGAAAGACATGGCATGCTCGACTCAAGATTCTTCAAGAAATATCATTGCTACTTCATGTTCTAATATTTCATTACCCGTAGTAGGAGCAATACCATCAACCCATGCATTATCCAAAACAATTCGAAGAAAAAGATTAAGATTTGAAGCACCACCACCAAATCCTCACACATCGGTTGATCTTATCTTACCAGTTGAATATACAATTACCAATAGAGGGGAAAAGTTTCTTTTTCAAGATAGTAATGACGAGAATCATTTTTTAATATTCACCACCATACAAAATTTGCAATTACTAAAAGAATCTGAAAATTGGTTTAGTGACAGTACATTTAAAACAGTGCCAAGTATTTTTCAACAGTTGTACACGATTCTTGGCTTGAAAAATGATGCAATATTTCAACTCATTTATATTCTTATGAGCAACAAAACAAGAACCACTTATAAACAAGTACTTGCAAAATTAAAACAACTTCAACCTGATCTAAACCCAAAAACTATACATATTGATTTTGAATCAGGTTTCATGGGAGCTATTTTTGAAAATTTTCCAAATGCCACTATTCGGGGATGTTTTTTCCATTTCTCTCAATGCTTGTGGAGGAAAGTTCAAGAAGAAGGTCTACAAACACGTTACAGTGGCGATGAAGTATTTTCATATGAGATTAAGAAACTTGTTGCATGAGCTTTCCTGCCTCAGATAGATGTAATTGATGCATTTGAAACACTTCAACAATCTCCTTATTATACAGAACATGAGGAAACCTTGCAACCCATAATTGATTATTTTGAAGACACATGGATTGGAAGACTAACCAAAAGAGGCAACAGAAGATCACCCAAGTTTCCAATCACAATGTGGAATTGCTATTCAACTACTCAAGATGATATTCCCATAACCAATAATACTATTGAGGGATGACATAGAGGATTTAGTGAATTGCTTCAAGCATCACACAACTCAGTTTGGAAATTCATCGAAGCAGTGAAAAAAAAACACAGTCTCCAAGAGAATAGAATAGAGAAATATATGGCTGGATACACTAGGCAACCAAGCAAGAAAAAATACCGTGAACTCAAAGAAAGACTAAAAATATTAGTTGATGGCTATGACAAGCAAAACATTTTAGATTATATAAGAGGCATTGCTCATAATTTGACACTTTAATTGAAAATTTGAATAATAAAGTTTTTTTAGCAACATACATGTAATTTATAAATTTTGTTTTCCTTTCTCTATATTCTTATGGGGATATTTTGTCCATGGGTTATTTTGACCATGGGTTATTTTGGCTTGGGTTATTATGACCCTGGGTTATTTTGTCCCTGGGTTATTGTGGTCGGGTTATTATGTCCAGGGTTATTTTGGCCGGGTTATTATGTCCTGTATAGAAGTTTAAAAGTCAGTTATAGGAATTGGGTGGTTGGAATTTGAAGGAAATATGTATAAAATCCTCCAAAAGGCTCGAAGATGGGTTGTTGAATGTTGTAAGGAAGATTTCCAATCAAAATACAACGTTATTTATGCTATTTCTCTGTATTTTTGAACTTTTCAAGCACTGTACGAACCTATACTGTTTGCAATTTCTTTGAAATTCATTGTATCTTGTAGAAGAATGCTTTAAATCTCATTTGCATCTGGTTTGAGAGTCTAACATTTAGATTTGAGGGAGATTTCTTTATTTTTCTGAAACAGCCTGTTAAAGGCCAGTCAAGGGTTTGATTGAAGTTTAAATGATGTCCTAGTCATTCTACCTATTGTCATGACCTATATCTTAGTGGAATGACTTGTCATATGATAGGTTAGGTGTCCACATGGTCCTAAAGGTAGAGGAAGTAAGTTTTTTGAAATTGGGTGATGCCCTAGGGAAAAATTACATTGTTTTCCTTGTGTAAATGGGGTGTTAAAGAAGGGTTTTGATGAAATGTTGAAGGAACCTTCCATGTAATGGTTTTTTGAGTTTGTGCAGGGTATTTTTGAAGTGTTTTTGGCATTGGTGAGGTCTGGTAAGATTGGTTGTCAAGACTTTCAATAAACCCTAGGTTATTTGCATGAAAGTTGAGGGTTTGGTGGTACAACGTTTTAGAGGTCAAGGCTCTGAGAAATAATGGCAGAATCTGTTTTTTTGTAACACAATCAGTGACTGTCAGTTGATATTTGGTGAAAACAAAGTCTTTTGGAGGTACCTCCTTTGTAAAAGAAGGCTATTTGGTGGCCTAAAAGGCAGGGAAACCCATTGGTTTTCAATATTGTTGCAAAGAAACCTCTTGAAACCTTTTGGTATGTTGTGTTAGGAGTTGAAGTGAGTCTCAAATGATGTTTTTTAGGTCTTTGTATGACCTTCTCTAAAAGATATTGAGAAAAAACAATTTTGGAGAGCTACAAGCCTTTAGGTGTCTGTTTGGGATAAGTTGAGTGTATAGTGTTTAAGGGGTTGGTTTCTTGTTTTAGTCTGATCATTTTGAGTTGGTTGGGGTCTCTCACCACCTAGGTTTCTATCACACTATACCCCTACCTTCTCAACCCCACGCATTGGTGGAGCATTATAAAGCTAGCTCACCCACTCAGCTTGCCAACGCATAGGGTTGAGAAGGTAGGGGCAACGATGCCTCATAGAAATTGGTCCTCACAACGATTTCATTGACCGCCCCACCTCTCAACCCCACCGCGATTGCTTCATGTTTCGCGCTTCAGCCTCACCCACCAGCCTGCCAACCCGGCTGGCACCGCATACCCAATGAAACGTCCTCATGGCAGCATGTATCAGCAGAAATAAACCGGCGCGGGTGATATATATCACCCATCCCCACCATGACCCCATTTATAGCGAGGCAATACCGCCGTTCCTCACCTCTCAACCTACCGACTGGCAGCCAGCCCACCACCACATGCCTCATAGAAATGGCCCTACAAAGATGTACATCACCACAGCGACCCCATTTCATGAGGCATGCCACCCTACCCTCAACCCCATCGTCTCACCACCGCCCAACGCTGGCATGCCCAGAAACGGGGTCCTCATGGTCACCGCGGAGACCCCCACTTCCCATGAGGCATATGCTGCCCATACCTTCTCAACCCTACCGCATTGGCAGGCTAGTGAGTGAGCTCACTATCTTGCTAAGCTCATTAGCTTGTCAATGCTACCACATTTTGCATACATTTATACAAAAACATTATTGTCAAACAATTCAAATGCTTTATCCATGCTTCCATTTTGAGCCATGATTGCAAGATAGGCTGCACCTTTCCCCATGTTGCTAACTTAGCCTTGAATAAAGTGTCTTGTAATAGTGGAGAGAAGGGTTATAATCCCTTGTAGGTAGAATAATCAAGGAAATATTTAAAATATATCACAACCAAAAGTGATGAGGTAGGTTTAGTGATGAGGTAAATTTAGAAATAGAGATGAAAACCAAAATAGTTTCTAAGATCTATCAATGTGGGAGAACTATATTCCAATTTTTTAGAGACATGTATGGAAAATTTGGTAGCATAGACAAGGAAATCAACTGCTTGGTATAACTGTTTGACAAAATACCTTAATGAAAGCTTCGAAGAGTGGTATGCACATCCATAATAAAGGATTGAGAAATGATGTTTTATTTTACTTCCTTAAAACGTATGTCATATATATGTGTATACAAAATGTGGAAGCATACACAAGGTAAGTCAATTATTAAATAACAAAATGCCTCAAAGAGATGTGGTTTAAAAATGTAATTGGCAAGTGTATAGAATTGTGTAATTTAAAATGTGCATTGAAAACCTAAGGTTATAATGACAAACAAACAATGATCAACTTGAAATATACAAAATAACAAAACTGAAAGCAAGCCATAATAGAATGAAACAAAATGTGTAAAGACTTCACATACCTAAAAAACTAGAGTTTCAAATGGAGGAGTTCTACCCAGTTATGTAGCCTTAGCTTCTTCTTTCTTCAAACTCCTCAAAAGTTTGACTTTTTCAAAAGCTTGTTCCCCTCCAAACTTTTAATTGTATATTAGTTTTCACTAGAATTCAAACTTGAATTAATATTATATGCCTTTCAACATGAAAACTCTACTATTTCATGCAAAGGTGGTGGAAAATCATGAAAAAGGTGGTGGAATGTGAAAAACATGCATGCACACTTCACAACATCATCAAAAAGCTACTTTTTGCTGAAGCACACACAAAACCAGGAGAAAATGCAGAATGTCGGCCTTGAGATAACAGGTATATTGAGTTTTTTACCATTTTTAGAGCAAGAAAAAACACGCTTGCGTTATAACATGAGCACGTTATTTCTTGCTAAAAATGGCCATATCTCTACTTCTTCAAAAAGCATTCGTGTTATGAGAAAGTTGGTTTTTTAATAGATTTCTTTTCTCTCTTTGTCTATATCCTATATACCCTAATTCTATCTCTCTCCCCTCTACCCTCTACCCTTAACCCTTAAACCCTAATTCTATCTCTCCCCTCTCCCTCTAATTTTAACCCTTATAAATTTATATTATCTACTCCTTATTCCTCTCTCCCACTCTCCCTCCCTCCCTCCCTCCCCCCTCTCTCTCTCTCAACCCCTATACCCTCTCCCTCTCTCTTAACTCCTCTCTCTCTCTCTCAATTTCACTACCTAATTCTATCTCTCTCTCCCCTACTCCCTCTACCTTAACTATACTCCTCAACTCCTTAAACCTCTAATTCTATTCTCTCCCCATATAAGCACTTCTAATTTTAACCCTTATAATTCTCAGGATCCCTCTAATTCTCTATCTCTCAATTCTATCTCAGATTCTCTCTCAGTTCCTCCCTCCCACCCTCTCTCCCTCTCTCCCCACTCCACTCCTATCTCTCCCCCACCCCACCTTAAACTCCTATCTCTCCCCTCTACTCCCCTACCATTAACCCTTACACCTCTCTTATCCCTTCTCTCTCTCCCAATTCTATCCCTCCCACTCATACCTTAATTCTATCTCTCTCCCTCTAATTCTAATTTTAACCTCTTATAATTCTATCCCTTCTCTCTCTCTCTCTCTCTCTCTCTCTCTCTCTCTCTCTCTCTCTCTCTCTCTCTCGTCTCTCCCTCCTATTCCCTCTCCCTCTCTCAACTCCCTCTCTCTCACTCACTCATTCCTTCTATCTCTCTCCCACTCCTAAACCCTAAACCCTCAACCCTCAACCCTTAAACCCTAAACCCTTAAACCCTCTACTCTCTACCCTCTACCCTATACATTAAATGCTCAACCCTTAATTCTCAACCCTCAAACCTTAATCCCTCAACCCTCAATCCTTAAACCCTAAACCCTCAACCCCTATACCCTCTTTCCTTTACATTGGACCCTCAACGTAATCCTTCAACCATATACCCTCAAACCTATACCCTAAACCCTCTACCTTCAACCCTAAACCCTTAACCCTACACCCTCTAACCATAAACTCTTAAACCTTCTACCCTATACCCTCAACCCAATACTCCCTACCATTGACCCTAATCCTGCAACACTCAACCCTTAAACCCTAATACCCTAGAAACCATCAACCCTATAGGTCCTCCACCATAATCCCCTCAACCCTATACCCCTCAACCCCCGCCACTTTTTTTCTCTATCTATACATCTCACCTCCCTCCCTCCCTCTCCCAGTACTCCCTCTAATTGTCTCCCATCTACCCCTCCCTCTTTCTACCTCTTGTCTTAATCAATCCCCACCCACCCCTCTCTTTGCTCCTTATATACCCTCTCTCTATCTCCTCCCAATCTCCCACTCCCTCTCTCTCCTCCTCTCATGTTCCCCTCCCCTCCCACCTCCCTCTCTCTCTATCTCTCTCTCTCTCTCTCTCTCCCTCTCTCCCCTCTATCTATATATATCCCACCCTACCCAGGATAAGTCCCTCTTACTCCACCCCCCTCTTTCTCTCCCTCTATCAGGTCACTCCCTCCCATACCCTCTCCCTCTCTTAAGTCTCTCACTCACACTCCCTCTCTCTTCCACTCCCTCTCTCTCACACTCCCTCTCACACTCCCTCTCACTACCTATCTCTCAATTCTCTCCCTCTCACCCCCCCTCACACTCTCAAGTATCTCCCTTTGCACCTTACCTACATAACTCTCTTTCTCTCTATCTCTCCCCCCCTCTCTCTCTCCATCTCTCTCAATTCTCTCTCTCCCACCCCCTCTCTCTCTCTCTCCCTTCCTCTATCCCTCCCACCCTACCTAGCTAAGTCCCTCTCACTCCAACCCCTTCTCTCCCACTCCCTCTCTCTTAAACTCTCACTTCCACCCCATGTCCCTCTCTCCAGACTCTCTCTCTCTCTCCCTCCCTGTCCCTGTCCTTGTCCTTGTCCCTGTCCCACCCTACCTAGACAACTCTAGATCCTCTCTCTTAAAATTCTCCCTCCCTCTAAAGACATACATAAATACATACATACAAGCATAATACATATGTAAATACAATCCTACATACATACAATCATACATGTACATGTGTAGATATAATCTTACATACATATAGGCATGCATACAATATACATGCATTGATACATACATACATACATACATACATACATACATACATACATACATACATACATGACATATAAGCATACATGTACATACAAACATACAAATATATAAATGTACATTCAATAGAGTAGCATTTAACATAAAGCAAGACATAACATGAGTGCATTATAATGCGCTCATGTTATGTCTTGCTAGACATGCTCCCCACAAACAAAAAAAACCATGTAAAAACTGAGATATAATGTGAGCACGTTATAACACACGCGTGTTATATCTTGCTTTGGGAATCCCCAAGCCTTGGGATTGGTATTTACCTTGGAATACCAACCCAAAGGCTTGGAGGGAATTCCCAATGACCAGAGATGTGTTTTTGCAAATTTTACAATATTTTACATAATTGGGTTCGTGCTCACCGGTAGGATTGCACATGGTTCAATATCAAACAAATTGAACATCTGGGTAATGTTAGGTTCTCTCTTAGCTATCCAACGATGTAATTTTTTTCACTTTTTGACAATGTTAAGCCTTTCATCCATAATTTATTTTGTTTGTATGTCTCTTTTTTGGAAAAAAGTAGTGTTTTGGTGTTTTTTCACTATAAATTAACCATTCATCAAAATTTCAAATAAATTACATTTTTAGAAACTAGACTCCATTCTACAATTTTTTTTTTTTTAAAAATTCAATTAGTTTCCAAAATTTCTAGGGGTAGCATGGCCAAAATTCTATTTTCAGGAAGTGTCCACTTCAAAAATTAGTAAAAAATCAAATATTCATTTAAAAATTATCAGAAAAATCATGCATCAACTACATATTGTTAGCTAACTTCTTACCGTAGTGATTTTAAAAAATACTAAAAAAAAGTTCATCGTGCTAGGGTCGTACAAGAATTGCTATGTTATGTTTTTCTGACAAAAACAACACCAATTTGTGTACGTCCCTCATTTGAACCCCTTAATCTCAACCATTTTCAAAATAAATTAGTAGTTTAGAAAGTAGACTTAGAGTACTTCGATCCTTATTTTCGTTCCATCTCAAAATTTTGAGTGTAACTATCCTCAATTTCACGTCCAAGGTCAGTATTTCCTGATTTGAGAAAAAAAAGTGGGCACTTAAGTCCCCTTTTTGGGAACCATCTTTGTGCACTTACCCATTAAGCCATATGCAAAATTCTAGTATGCATTTTCTATTATATAAATTAAACCACCTCTCCGAACCACTAATTGACCATATTTGGTGTAACATAAACACACAAACATATTGTATTTACAAATCACAAGCATATTGGAGTGATTGTGATCCAATTTATATAAAGTTTGAAATAATTGACAAATTTAAATCTAAGTAATATCTTCAAATACTATTCTACACCAAAAAAATGTAAATCAAATAGAAACACTTTTAATCAATTGATATTTTTCTAAACATAGTTATAACCAAATATACAAATACTATTTTTACAACTTCTCATTGATAATGTATAAAAAACTAATTATAATAGAATCTACCAAAATCAATTGCAATCTCTTATTACATTATAAACAAAAACTACTTATAGTTATGCTAAACAAAAATATATATACAAATATGAATATTAGAATCATATGGATTTGCTCTTTACATAATGACAATGCATAATCATATATATGTCCTATCTTTGATGTTCCATAAACTGTATCTTAAACCTTAATATAATTTTTTAATAAGCATATTAACATTTTGAATCTTTCTTGTAGCAAACAATGGAATCCAACAAAAGAATGGAAACAAACCAAAAAAAGAAACAACAAATATCCAACAGGCGAATAACATTGTCAATGTTCAATTATACTATCCAAATTAGTCTTCAAAACAATAAATTCATTTCCTATCATCATTGCAGATCAAAAGGAAAAAAGAAAAATACAATATCAATTGAAGAACTTCACTCCCACAAAGCTGGAAATATATTGAAGGAGATGTCATTGTTGTTTACAAAACTAGTTTGGACAAAACAAACGATACAAAATATGTAATTCTTGTAGATTTTACTGATGAAAAAACTGAGATGACAATTACTATAAATATAATTGTTGTCCTTATCAAACAACGCGAAGCAAAAATAGTTCCATGAACAACTATTTGTATCACAAATTTTCAAATTGCACCTAAAATTGACTATGAACGTGGTGATTGCGATTGCATATTGATTGTGACAAACACAAGCACAATCAATGTCATACCGTGTATGCATGAAAAATACAAATTCATACCAACTAGCACCATTAGACAACTTCTTACAAGTGAAGACAACTATGCAATTGGATTTGTAGGGGCACTTGTGGTCGCCACTAAGAGAACTTTCCAATTTCTTGTTGATATAAAAGATGGACATTCTGAATTTGACAAAGCAAAGGTACAAAAGTCTTCTAATTCTTTAATTGATTGTTATTTAAAATAGATATTTTGGAACATATTTCTTAAATAAATAAAAATGCTCATGTATAGAAATATCTCCACAATATAGGTACAAATACATGAGAATTTGGCACATCACTTCAATGCAATGGAAGAACAAATTCATCTCAATGAATACCCAATAATGCTATTTAGAAACATTGTGAAGCGACATGATGCAAAAGACAACATTCTCCATACATGTCAATCAACATACATTGACAAATTGAATAACAAGAGGACCTTCAATCAATTGAACAATTTGCTACATTCAACATTTGAGGTAAGTAATTTTGCACCTTTGTAATTCTAAATAATTAAGAATATGATGAAATAATAAAATAATATATATATATCTTTGTTATATCTTACAGGTTCATGGAACCATAAAAATATCTAATCCGTTTTCAAATCCATTTCATGCTTTTTGTCCAAGCTGCAACTATAAATTTGATACATATGAAGCACTACAAGACCAAACTACTTATTTTATTAAATGCAATCAACAATTTGCATATATCTACTCTCACTACCTTAGAGTGATTTTGACAACTAACAATAAGAAAACAATAGATTGCTTCATGGAAAAATCTATTATTCAACTCTTGTTTCCTCAGTTAGTAAACATTACCTATGAAGATTACATTGATGATAAATCATCAATTATTTTCATCCTACGAAATTTTTGCACAAAAGGACAATTCACATTGAGTCAAAACAACCTTATAACTAGTGCAAAATGTATTCAAGAATGATCAACTAATTCTATAGTCAAGTATAATTATAATTTATAACCACTCAGCTTAATTTAATTGTTGCATGTTTCTATACTACATTATCTTTTCAAAGATTACCAATTAAAGCTAGTTACATATTAACTAAAACAATCTCATCATAACCATCTTGAAACATTTTTTGTAGGAAGTAATGAGTTGCACATACAAAATCAATAAGAAAATTGCAACTGAAAAGATCTTTGTTCTCTTCAAAATTATGTGGTGTCTCATCTTGAAAGCTCGATAAAGGAATCCCTTGAAGTTGTTGCTCAAAACCCTGACCAACTGTCTCTCCTACCTCTTCACCAGGGCCTCATTCTATGGCTCTACCATTTCCATTTGACCCTATTCCCCCCTAAACCCATCTTTGTTATTCGTGTGGAAGAGTTGGAACCACCTAACCTATCCCCTGAGAAATCGTCCCCGGTTGCTTTTGTTGGTCCCAAGAGAAAAACCC
This sequence comes from Sequoia sempervirens, assembly GCA_007258455.2. NCBI lineage: Eukaryota > Viridiplantae > Streptophyta > Pinopsida > Cupressales > Cupressaceae > Sequoia > Sequoia sempervirens. Next base: position 30,305 of record VDFB02324570.1, on the reverse strand, counting down.
CTCCATTAGACAGCGAACCCCATGAGGTGCCTAAACCAAAACCCCCAACAAAAACGAAGAAGGGTGGGTCGGGTTGGCCCATTCCAAGGCTACAACTAGATTGTGTGAGCTTAAGAATACCCCACCAAAAAAGGATTCCAAAGGTGACACTGTTGAGGCTGCGAGTATTTACATGGGGACAAAGCAAAAAAGCATCAGGAGGTCTCATAGATTGGAGAAGAACAAGAAATAGATTTTGGGGGATGAAATTTCTAGCAACTCGGTGTAATAACCCAATTCTAATTACTACTTAAATATTAATTGCAAATGACATTATGAATATTAAATTTTAAGAAGACATAATTTTAGAAACTATTTTCAATCATAGTGCAACACATATCTAATTAAACTATGAGTTAGAATATATATTCATTCCAAATGTCAATTACAATATCCAAGTTGACTTAGCTCATTGGCCACAAATTCAATGCAATAGACAATATAAATCAAGGTTACATCATAATCCTTTGATAACTTGAAAACATCCAAGGTTTCCTTTTTGATGCTCACCTCCTCTAGTGGACGAGAACATGGCTCAAGAACTTTACTACCCAAATCATGAAGCTTATGCTTCCCTGGAATTCTTCCTACTCGAAGAATGCTCGACCTTGGATGAAAATTTTAGCAAGACAAGAATCTACAGGGTGGAATTTGGTATGTGCCCAAACATCAACATGCATCTCTATCTATGATCAGAAAAATGCAAGATCTATGCTAGGAATGGCAGAGAGTTTCATCACATATAAGTCTATACATACATAATGGGCTAACTACTTGGCCAAGCATTAAAATTAAGTTGCAACAACAAAGATATGTTTTGAATAAAGCAAAACCTATACCCTCTTAACTCTATTTTGACACTCGTCCCAGAAGGTAACTTTCAACAACACAATTATATTACTTAGTAACTATCTACCCTCTACAAACATCTACCCTAAGGTGCTCTAATCTACTTAGGTGTTACTACAAAGAGAATATTCTTTATACACATATCAACAAAAAATAAATTTAGTCTACTTATTCAACAGCTTGAGAAATTCATAAAGATAAATCAAGTGGTTCTATTGATTTCATCATCCATTCAGTTCATACATTAATTGGTCACATGATTACATTCAATGTATTCTACCACTTCATATTTTGCGTACATTGGTATTCATTAGAGAAGAAAATGAATAAAATAAGTAACAAAAGAAGGTATGTCACAAGTATGTGTATGCACGTAGATGAAGGTCTTTGCACATACACATATATGTGACAAGTTTAGTTAATATATTTATGCATACATTCTGAAATAAATACCATTATAACGGATTGCTTTCATTCAAAATATTGCTATAGATTGTCATATCTTCTGATTGTTATGCAAGATGTAAGTTGCCTTTCTCAAAGAAAGAAGAATAGTTTTGTTTTGAATAGTTACTACATACTGATACGTTGTTTGTATCAAATCCATGTTGTTTACAAAAGTTTACAAGTTATTGTGCCAATGTGTCTCATTAATAGTTTCAAGTTAACCAGTATAATATGTAAACGATCAATGTTCCTATCATTTTGGATATAAAAATATTTAAACAATACTAGTATCTTTTGTGCAAATAAAACAATTGAACGACATGCTTGTCATTTTAAAGCCAAAAAATACATATGAATCTAGAACAATTTTATTAATGTTCGGGTTATGGAGAAACCTGTCTTTCTATTGGTGACTGTTATAAGGTATATGTTCAAGCCACTATTGTTCTAAAGAATGACTAACAGTTGAACGACTATTCGATTTTATTATTAACATAAACACTGGTTGAACCTTGATGAATGGAAATCATCGACATACATTATTTGATGGCAATGTTGGTAAGACTCCTTCATGGTAATTGTTCTATGGAATGATTTGAGTATCATTATAGGGAACAATTATGTGCATGCAATAAGAACTAGTGAATACAAAAATTGTGAGCTTCGCATGTAAGCGACAATAATGAGAATCGTTTTGATGAACAATTAAATGTTTATTCTAATGGAATTCTAATATACGATCTTAAAGATCATGCCAATATAATGAAAAGTGGAACGATATAAACGTTTGACCATTGTTCACTATGAACAAGGCAACATGGATAAATGCACAACGATGGTTTCCCTTCATTCTACAAATGATATCTAAGGCCATCATACCCATATGGTGCGATATTCCCATTTGGCCTTGTAAACATAGAGAAACAATAAGAATATGAAGGTAACAATGGAGAAGCCCTTGCTTCCCTAAGAGGGAACAATGAATGATAAAATAAATCATTGAATATTTTGACTATTGGCTTCTACTTAATAGTCATGAAAATGGCTATGTATAACACATGCAAGTGATAAAACAACAAGAGAATGATTACACAAACACATAGGGTATAACATGATCAGTTGACCAACCGATAAGAAATGCATGCAAGGAATGGTCGATTCGGCTCAAGAAACAAAAAAAATTAATATCAAATTCATCGATGACTTCTAGGCATCAATGCAAAATGTATTTACAAATAAATTCCTATCTAATGGTTTAACACCATTTCAAAAGAAATTGACAATATGGGAAGAAATGCAAATTTTGAAATAGACTATACATGAAGAATCAAGCATGTATCAAAACTATCAAATTACCTTGGAATCATGGGCTTTTTCCTCTGTTACTTTTTCCCTCTTTCCCAGTTGGTTTGATTTTCTTGATTACTTTTTCCTCCACCTTCGTTGCCACAATTCATCTCCCCTTCAATATTTTCTAGTATTACGTGCTATAAAAAATGGTAACCTCTTCTCCCCTTACTTGTTTGCATTGATATGGGGGTCGTTTCACTTCATAATTCTCCTTAATTAACCACCCACTACTACATTTTCAATATCTTGGCCTTAAATTCAAATGCATGCCACTCACCCATAATGTCTTCATTTAGATATTATTTGAAATCAACAATAATGTTTAATAATTTCAATCCCATATTCAATCTATAAGGAATATGTATATGTTTATATATATACATGCATATATATATGTATATATATACACATATATATGTATGTATATAGAATATATATGTATATATATAATATATATGTAGATATATATTTATTTATCACTATTTTATTTTTATAACAATTTAGTGTTTAATCACTTTCAAATGAACAATAAAATTTTATTGTATTCAAGTAATAGTTTTTTTAAATGAAGTGATTTTCTTATCCTTCAAGCATGTCTTTTTAATACATACATATATGTTTAACCATGTTATCATTTTCTTTTAAATTCCAAAAACACGAGATCAAAATAGACAATTGAATAAAAAATAACATGTATAAAATTCCACAAGCCTATTTCTTTCAAGCATTGAATGATTTCAAATCAAAAAAATATAATCTTCTATATGAAAGTTTAAATGCAACTATCATGTCGTTTAGTGGTGTGTGCACCTAGATTACATCAAGCTTACCATTCAATCTGGCTAAACAATCCTACCTCAACTGTGTTCTCGTCCTTCAACCCGTTTCCCTACATTTGCACACACTTGCACTTATATAGTTCATCAGTAACATTCAATCATGATAAAGTATAAGATAGTTCAAAAAATCACTAGGTCAAAATATGGTCAACTTCTTTCAAACATTTCAAAATATCAAATTTATCATTCAACATGTTGAATTTCCTTAATTACTCACTTTAACATATTATAATTTAAATGAAATAAAAATTGGGATATGACATCCTTCCCCTCTTGGAAGAGACATCGTCTTGATGCCTATTTAATAAAAATTAGAGCATATATGTCTCTTTCAACATCACTTCATACTGTTTCCAAGCCAAAACATTATAGCATTCAATCCAAAACATTCAAATAGAATTAACAAGAGCCTCTTTCTAAGAAAGCAAATATGGGAAGGAGTGTTCTATTTCTTCCGCATCCTCCCAAGTAGCACTATCTTCTAAATACTGGTCCCATTGGACCTTAAACTAAGCAATGTATCTGCTCTACAACTTGATGTTCTATCTATCTAGGATTCTAATGGGCTCCACTAGCACCACTCTTGGGTCCTATACATGTAAATTTTTCCAATTAAGCACATGAGCTACATCAGGATGATATGGCTTAAGTAAAGAAACATGAAACACATTATGAAGTTGAGCTAGAGCATGTGGTAGAGCAAGTCTATAAGCAAGTAGGTTGATCACTTCCAAGACATCAAACAGACCCACATATCTTGGGGCTAACTTGGAAGACTTTATCCCCTACTGTAAACTATCTAAAAGTTCTATTCTTATCGACATAACTCTTCTTTCTATCTGCTACCTCCTTTAGTCTACCCTTAATAACTCTCACATGTTCTTCCATCTCCATGATCATTTTAGGACCTGCTATGATCTTATCTTCCAATCTATCCCGACTGATGGGTGTACGACACTTTCGCCTGTATAGAATTTCAAATGGTGCCATACCTAGAGATGTGTGATAGGAGTTATTGTAAGAAAACTCTACCAACGGTAAATATTCTTCCCATTTATACTGTTGGTCAATGCAGTACATTTGGAGGAGGTCTTCGACTACCTAATTCACCCTCTCTGTTTGTTCTTCGGTTTGAGGATGGTAAGTCGAGCTAAAATTCAACTTGATTCCCACTACAACATTCAAGGTCGTCCAAAATATTGAGGTCATCCAGGTGTCCTATTAGAAATGATAGTCTCTATCACTCCATGTATGTAGAAGATATTTGCTAGGGTCAACGATCCATCCTTAAGGTTTCTTGGGATGAAGTGTGCCACCTTTTCCAACTTATCGATCACAACCAAGATAACATCATATATTGATTCTTGCTCAAAGGTAACCCCTGTATGAAGTCCATACTGATCACCTACCATTTATACTTAGGTATGTCATAAGGATACAATAGCCCTATTGGATGTGCATGTTTAGCCTTGAATCACTGTCACTTTAATCATCTGGCTACATACTCCACTACATCCTTCTTGGGTTTAGGCAAAAAGTACAGAGTTTTCAATTCTGTGATCATTCTGGAGACTCTGAGGTGTCCTGAATAAGGTGCATTGTGAAGTTCTTCTATAACCAACTTCCTCAGCTCTCCAGAGTCTAGAATGTACACCCTTCTCTGGTATCTCAAAATTCCATCTGGTTCAAACTCGTACCCATCAAACTGATGATCTAATGGATTCTCTGCTAGGGCACTCTTCACTCTTTCGTAGTGCTCATCCCCTTGCAAATGTTGGGTCACCTACTATCTCATATTAGACCTTTTCGGGATCATGGTTGTCAGATGTCTTCATCTACTAAGAAAATTAGCCACTTTGTTCTCTTTTCCTTTAATATACTCAATTCTGAAGTCATACTCACAAAGGAATTCCAACCACTTTCTTTGTCGCACATTAAGGTTTGGCTGAGCAAAAATGTATCTCAATCCCAAATGGTCTATCTTGAGCTCAAACAACTTTCCCAAGAGATAATGTCTCCACATTTGCAAGGCATGAACTATTCCGGCCAACTCTATGTCATGTGGCATACAATTCACCTCGTGTTGTTTAAGCTTTCTTAATTCATACGCTACCACTTGTCCATCCTGCATTAGTACTGCTCCCACTCCATCTCCTAAAGCATCTGTGATTACAATGAATTTTCCATCAGGATTAGGGCTTGTCAGTACTGGTGTTGTCATGAGCCTCTCCTTCATGAGTTGGAATGCTTGCTCACACTTCTCAGTCCATTCAAACTAGGTTCCTTTTCTTTGGAGTGACATGATTGGAGACACAATTTGGGAGAACCCTTGCACATAATTTCTATAGTATCCTATGAGGCCTAAAAAACTATGGAATTCTAATATATTATGAGGCACTGGCCATTCCACGATCGCCTTGATCTTCTCAGGGTCTACAAAGACTCCCTCAACTGAAATAATATGGCTTAGATAGTGCATCCTATCTTAATAAAACAAGCACTTGTATAGATTTCCAAAGAGTTTCTTCTCCCTCAAACATTGTAAAACTATCCTCAAGTGCCTACAATGCTCTTCAATAGACTTTAAGTAAACTAGGATGTCATCTATGAAAATAAAAAAAAATTCATCTAAACAGTCTTTGAACACACTATGTTGGTGTTTTTTCCATTGCACTCAAAGGAACTTCTAAGGAATTGCCATTTCCTATATTCAAAACTCCTGAAAATGACTGGTCAACTGACAAGATCTAGTCACAAACTAAGATCTTCTGTACTTTAGGCTCTGTGGGGGCCAAGGAGGGTGTTCCTATTAGTGTTCACTTGGTGAAACACATCGCTTTCATAGATCATTTCAACTGAAAGGTAAATAAGAAAAGCATACTATGGAATTGGCTAGTTCCTAAGTAGCTTGCTACCATTTCAGTAAATGCCCATGTTTATGAGAAATGAATACAAGATCTGTATAAATATTTTGGAAATTTTAATATGAGTTTAAATTCTGCCTCTAGGTCAGCCACCATAAAACAATTTTATTAACCCATTAGGAAAATCCTAAGGAAATAGATTAGTGCATTATGAAATTGGGTTACAAAGTCATATGCATACTATCAGTAATAAAAAAGTGATCTCAATTTTTTTAAGGAAATATTATCTTCATAAAAACTTTGTATTATGAGACTTAAGACCTGTGATGCATAACTTCTTATCATATCCTAAGCAGATAATTGTAAATGCATACCTCCTATTTAAGCATTTAATTGATTGCTTGAATCAAGGCGCAAATAGAGATATACATTTGAATTGAAACTCAAAAGAAGAATGAAAATGTTATTGACAATTCCATCCAAAATTTACTCAAAACCCACATAAGGAGAGAAAATGCATCATAGGTAAATTTTCATTTGTATTCATTGATCAGGTATGTATAACAATTTAAGACAATATGTGCATATTCATTAAAAATAGCCCAACACCGACATACTTCTCTATTTCTTTTACTATAATCACATTATGTTTGGCCTAGACCTAGCCTGATATCTTCTATTATCTGCTCTTCTCTTTGTCTCCTATTTTCTATCTTTGTTTTTCTATATTTTCTTTCCTCTTTCATTCAAATCTTGAATTCCCTTTTTACTAACCAGGAGCAACAAGCTTCAGATTCGAATGTAGTTACAATACAAAATTGTAATTTCACTTGCATTTCAACAACATTTGGTATGAATTTTAGAACCCAGATGTTGAAATTGTAGAAAACAAGCCAAAAGAGAAAAGAGTAAACCATAACCACCACCAGGGAATAAAATGTAAAGTGCCACCAAAAAATTCCCTTTCCACTCGAGCACCATGAACCAAACCACCAAGACGCCATGCAAGCACACGACCATGTCGAATCATCATGATTTTTCCACAAAGGAAAACCCAAGAGTCACCATAGCAAAATTCACAAAATATAAGCAAAAAGAATATGACCAATTTATTCACCCATCACACCTCCACGTCCCAAGTCACAACCATGATACACTCGACCACTCCTAGTTGTAGCAAGAGGAAGGGAAGAAACCTCAGTTTCTCCTTCCTTCTTTTCTTTCTCAGTTATGCTTCTAGTATGCCCACTTGGGGACTTCATAGCCAGCGGCAACATGACAATCACCCCCTCCTCTGAGATCAAGCCCTTGTTTATCATATCCAAGTACTGAGCGTATGTTGAATCTGCTTCTGAATCATGGCTGATAGAAGAGGTACTTGTAAGGTTAATGGGGGAGTGTTGGCGCTCGTAAAAGCCATGCCCATACCTTACTATTTGCCTGGACCTAGTCAAAGACTACACTGGGTGTTTTCCCTTATCGCCTTCTTCCTCAGCAGCCCTGCCCTCAAATTGCAGTTGACAACTGCATGTTCTCGACACCAGCTTGGATTTGGAAGTAGTAGCTGCCTCTATAATGGGAACAACTTCATGTGCACTAGGACCAAAACTCTGTGAATTTAGATGGATTGACCTCCTCACTGGATTGCTCATCTTTCTTTCCTGCTAATTTCTCACGCTAGAGAATATCTAACTGCCTCAGGATAATGGTGCAAATAATAACCACCTCAGTTGTATTTATCAAGTGAAACCATAGTAGCATTGTTTATCACACATGTGCAATTCTGGCATCCCGTTGGTAGATGTACCAACAACGTTTAATTCCCATTTGCATGGAAATTAGTTAATTGTTCTTCATGATTATTTGCATTTGCCTCTTGACACGAGTTAAGATCAACTCGATCACTCTGCAAAGTGCAAGCCATTAATGCAAGCTTGTCGTGCAGAATAGAATCGACCATCAGGTGTCACATGCCATTTTTGAATGAGATTCGTTGATCTTCTGCCTTGATGGATGATCAAACAACTAGCTCATGTTTGACCCTCGTTGATTTCCAACAGGGCCTTCGTTGATGCACTTTTAGCTAATCACTTCATTCCATGTCGGATGACATATGCCCACTTGTGGGCTCCACGGTCTGAGCGAGCAAGAGATAGGTGTCATGATTTCGCTGACCTCACTAGGTTTAACTTTCGTTTATCTTCATTCAGTGAGCTAGCAGGGAACGGTGAGGATTGTTCCACCGAACTGATCTCAATCGCTCATTCATGGTGCCGGGGCACAAGATCGGTAGTGGGAAGTGGGTCCCGCACTGTACCTGGGACACGTGTTGATCAACCGCTAACCTCGCTGCTTTTATCTAGTGTGCACTTCACTCCTGTGAGCTGGCGGGGTATGGTTCATATTTCATCTATGATCGCCGAATCTTGCAAGCTGCACAACACATGATGTTATCATTAAATGGACAAGACATGGCTCACTCGATGGTGACATGACCGTAGGGTTAATGACTTAATTTTCAAGTCATCGGACATAAAAAATATTGCAACCTGACTTTAGGAAAACCTTAACATGGTGGGAAAGGATGACCGGTTGCTAAGACAAGCGGGGCCGGTGAACAAACATGGCAAGGGGCTCAGAAAATCACTTAAGAGCTTGACGACTGACTGAACGGGTCAACACAAAAATAGAAAATTGGCACATTTTCTGATTGAAAACCCTACTCACTTGGGGACATGGGTTTACAATGGAAACCAAGCTCATAAGAATTAAGCAGAAATTCCTCAAAATTTCACAAGCTCCATCACACTATTCATGAGATTCATGAAAGCTGCAGGTGCATTAGTCAAACCAAAAGGTACCACAGTGAACTCATAATGCCCATACTGAGTTTGAAAGGCAGTATTCAAAATATTTTCTACCTTTATTCTCAACTAATGGTATCCCAACCTAAGATAGATTTTGGAGAACACTGTCGTTCCCTTCATCTGGTCAAACAACTCATCAATCCTTTGGAGTGGATATCGATTCTTGATGCTCACCTTGTTCAACATCCGATAGTCTATACATAGACGCAAGGTTCCATCCTTCTTTACAAAGATAACTGGTGCTCCCCAAGGAGACACACATGGGGTAGTCATCTAGATATGGTTCCTTACTGCTAGGGTTACTGATATGCACAACATAAATAGCACATCCCTTATGACGAGCCTTTTTGACTTACATATTAGAGATTTTTCTAAGTTCTAAGGGTCTTTGCATCCCACAAATCTCGACTGGGTTCCCATAGTTAGGTAGTCATCTAGATATGGTTCCTTACTGCTAGGGTTACTGATATGCACAACATAAATAGCACATCCCTTATGACGAGCCTTTTTGACTTACATATTAGAGATTTTTCTAAGTTCTAAGGGTCTTTGCATCCCACAAATCTCGACTGGGTTCCCATAGTCATCATGACAACTAATTATCTTATCCTCATAGTTCGCTATAGACTTATGCTTAGTTAACCAGTTTATCCCAAAAATTACATCGTATGGGCCTAAGGGTGCCACATACATGTTAACCTGGGTCTGGAAGGTTGGAAGCTCTAACTTGCTACAAAAGAGATAGGCATCTACCCTATACTCTGCTCAATTCCCATATTGGACTATCCATGAGTTTGTCATGTATAGATTTCTAATAAGTATCTTGGATATTACTCTAGGGTCTATGAAAAATTCAGTAGCTCTGATATAAATTACAATATAGATAGTTCAACCATAGAGCTTACCCATTAACTGGATTGGCAAAGCTTGATACTCTACCTTCTTGTTCTCCACTGTGGAATGGATCTAATGATCCTGAGACCACTGATAGTTTCCTTCCCTTCACGACTTCGACCACTACAGATAATTAGAGGCATAATGATCACCTTTACAATGATAACACTCATCGTGAGGCCCTTTGCAACCTCTTGGCTTGTCCTCCCTAAAGCCCTTATGCTTTTGGTCATCTTTACTTTTGTTGTTATTTTCCTTCTTCCTCTTTCCACTATTTCCATCTTCATGTTTATCCTGTGATTCACTTCCCCTCTTGAGATTACAGATTTGGTGGTTCTTGTCTCCTTTCTAAAACTTCTTGTTCCCAAATCGTGACTTAGGATTTGAATTATTGTGTTAATTGGATAATTGTTGCAATTTCTGCTCTTGTTTGGTGGCCTTCAGGAAGACTTCGTTCATGGTGAGAGGATCATGCATGTCCACTTCTACTCCAATGTGGGGTCTAAGTCCCAATATGAACTTTCAGATATAGAAACATGTGTCTCATTGATATTGGGGCACATACTTTAGGAGATTGGTGAACTTTTCCCAGTATTGGGTCACAACCATGCTCCCCTAAGTTAGGTTTTAGAATTTTGTCACCTTCTTGTCAAAAAAGAGTTGTGGTAACCATATCTTCTTGAAATATTGGAGGAAGAGTTCCCAAGTAATCTCACTAGGCTGAAGATTCCTTTCAGTCTTTTCATTGTCCCACCAAGTAGCTACTTCTCTTGAAAGTTTAAATGTAGCCCATGCAACCTTAGTCTAATCAGATAGGTTATGGAATGCAAAATATTTCTTCATCTCAATGATCCATGTCTCAACTCTTGCTCTGGTGGCTTTACCATCAAACTTAGGTAGTGCTACTCTTTGAGATCCTTTCCTAGTTCTTCCTCAATTCGACCTTGAGGGCCTTCTCCTGGACCCCCTTCTCCCTGATTGACTTCTGCATTCCTAGGAATTCGGTCCTTGCTTACCACTTAAACCTCATACTCTATGTGGTCCATACAAGCCTCTTGCCTGTTCAGAAGGTCTAGAATTTGATCCAACCTTTTGTTTGGTCCATTGTTTTACCCACTACTGCCCGTCTCTTGTCTAGTGGTCACCATACTAACTCACTCCCAACCTGCAACACATTTCATGTCTACTATAACTTAACATTGGGTTCTATGAGTAAACGTTCTTATTCATATAACACTACATACACATGTATATATCACTCATTCATTAAAGACATACACATTCATTCATAGTAAAACATGTTTTTGAGTTCTTCACTTGAACACACGAAAAAATACATCTTGCTTTATTTATATTAAGTGTGGGTCACATGGTCCCTTATTTACAAAATATTCTTCTTTACATTAATCAGATTTCTCATTCTTAGATGGAGGAAACTCTTCTAGGTCCTTGTCAAAACTTACATCAATTTGCTTAGAAGAGGAGGGTTGAGCACATAGGCTCTCCTTTTCCTCCTTGGTTAGTAAGGGTGTGTTTGGTCCACACCCTAGAGGCTAATCTCTGATTGGAGAAAGCTTCTTAATCTTAGGAGATCGCTTCGACTCCTTAATAGTCTTGCCCATCTCTAGCTTAAGTCAAGTGAGGGCTTGAGCCAAAGTCTCATCATCGGGAATCTCGAGTTGAACCTTAGTCTTGGTGTTTTCTTCAACTACAAATTTCTTGTTTGAGATACTAACTGTCTTCCCTCTCTTTCTTCTCGACTTAGACCTTCCCATACCTACATTCAGTCTAGGTTTGGTCAATCCTTAGGATAACTCAAATTGGTCAAGGGTCAACTATCCCCTAGTCATGGCTATTGTGGACTCAAAAGGCCTAGAGCTAAATCCTGAGCTCTAATACCAAATGTAATAACCCAATTCTAATTACTACTTAAATGTTAATTACAATGACATTATGAATATTAAATTTTAAGAAGACATAATTTAAGTAGCTATTTTCAATCATAGCAACACATTTCTAATTAAAATATGAGTCAAAATGTATGTTCATTCCAAATGTCAATAACAATATCCAAGTTGACTTGGCTCATTGGTCCACAAAGTCAATACAATATACAATATACATCATAATCCTTTGATAACTTACAAACATCCAAGGTTTCATTTTTGACACTCACCTTCTTTGGTAGATGAGAACATGGCTTAGGTGCTTTATCGCCCAACCACGAAGCTTACGCTTCCCCATAATTCTTCTTACTCGAAGAATTCCTGACCTTGCATGAAAATTTTAGCAAGAGAACAATATGCAAGGTGGAATTTGGTGGGTGCCCAAACATCAACATGCATCTCTATCTATGATAAAAAAAATGCAAGATCTATAATAGGAATGGTAGAGAGTGTCATCACATATAAGTTCATACATACATAATAGGCTAATTTCTTGGCCAAGAATTAAAATTAAGTTGCAACAACAAAGATAGGTTTTGGATAAAGAAAAACCTATACCCTCTGAATTCCATTTCGACACCTATCTTATAAGGTAACTTTCAACAACATAATTATATTCCTTAGCAACTATCTACCCTCTAGCAACATCTACCATAAGGTGCTCTATTCTACTTAGGTGTTGCTACAAAGAGAATATTCTTTATACACATATCAACACAAAAGTAATTCAGTCTACTTATTCAACAACCTAAGAAATTCATAAAGATAAATCAAGTAGTTCTATTCTTTCATCATCCATTCAGTTCATACATCAATTGGTCACATGATTACATTCAATGTATTCTACCACTTCATATTTAACATAAATCAATATTCATTAGAGAAGAAAATGAATAAAATAAGTAACAAAAGAAGGTATGTCACAAGTATGTGTATGTACGTAGACGAAGGTCTATGTGCATACACATATATGTGCCAACTTTAGTTAATATATTTGTGCATACATTCTAAAATAAATACCATTATAACAAATTGATTTCATTAAAAATATTGCTATAGATTGTCATATCTTCTGACTATTATGCAAGATGTAAATTGCCTTTTTCAAAGAAAGAAGAATGTTCTATTTTAAATAGTTACTATATACTGATATGCTGTTTGTATCAAATCCATGCTATTTATAAAAGTTTACAAGTTATTGTGCCAATGTTTCTCATTAAAAGTTTCAAGTTAACTAGTATAACATGTAAACGATCAATGTTCCTATCATTCTAGATATACAAATATTTAAACAATACTAGTATCTTTTGTGCAAATAAAAGAATCAAATGACATGCTTATCATTTTAAAACCAAAACATACATATGAATCTGGAACAATTTTATTAATGTTCAGGTTATGGAGAAACTCGTGTTTCTATTGGTGATTGTTATAAAGTATATGTTCAAGCCACAGTCATTCTAAAGAATGACTAACAATCAAATGACTGTCCGGTTTCATTATTAACATAAACACTAGCCGAACCTTGATGAATGTTGATCATCGACCTACATTGTTCGACGACAATGCTGGTAAGACTCGTTCATGGTAATCATTCTATGAAATGATTCAAGTATTGTTCTAGGGAATGATTATGTGCATGTAATAAGGATTGGTGAATACAAACATTGCGAGATTCACGTGTAAGCGACAATAATGAGAATTATTCTGATGAATAGTTAAATGTTTATTCTAATGGAATTCTAATATACGATCTTAAAGATCGTGCCAATATAATGAAAAGTGGAATGATATAATTATTCAACCTTCATTCTACAAAAAATATCTAAGGCCATCACACCCATATGGTGTGATATGCCCATTCGACCTTTTCAACACAAAGAAACAACAAGAATGTGAAGGTAATAGTGGAGAAGTTGCCACCTCCCTAAGAGGAAACAATGAACGATAAAAGAAATCATTAAATATTTTGACTATCAGCTTCTACCGAATAGTCATGAAAATGGCTATGTATCACACATACTGTAGGCATATGGCTTCTAGTGTTTTCATTCATGGAAACTGAAGTCATTTCCATGGTCCATAGATTTTTATCTAGTTATATCGACAGATAAAGTGAAATAATGTGCGTTACTGGCAGAATATTTGAAGAACAGGGTATCCGATCAGTAAGTCAACCTATCTACTTCACCGGATCATCGTTTTGAGTTGTGGATCCCCGGGATTGCTTGGAAAGCATGTACATTATCTTATTACTAAATTTTGTGGTGTTGCTTTAGTTGCTGGATGAGATTGGAGGTTTGGTAGGATGTTTTTTGTTTATTTGTTCATTGCAGTCGGCTTAGTGACTATAATGTGTTGTGGATCCCTGAAAATTAAAATTTGAATGATTGGTGTGCTCATGAGTATTTTTTTGAGTCACATCATTATTTTGGCCGATAGTGTTATATCCACATTGAAAATCCAATTATAATTTTGGGTTGACAGTTGATAATATTTTAAAGTTTTATCAAGGCCGACCTATAGCGATTCTATTTCTAGTTGTGGATATATATAAGAGGTTCGATATATCATTTGGCATGTGAGAAAGTAGTGTGGTGGTGTGTTGCGATCATCAGGAAGAGAAATTAGGCTATTATGCAAAGTTTCACTTGTGCATTAATATTTTGTGAGAGTTGTGCAGAGTAGAGCAAAATTGTTGAATAAGTTTGAAGGATAGCAGATTGTCATCAAAGCTTAATTGGAACTGTAATCAGGCTTGTGTAGAAGCTATTTTCTTAGTTCATACCCTCTAGATTTTAATCCTATTTTGTATTGTAGGGCAGTGAGCCCCTTATGTAATTGAGTAGTGAGCTCTAGGTAGTGTGCCTAAATGCATGTGGATTCCCCTTTATTGATTTCATTATACTTTTAATATGGTGTAATCTTGTCAACTAACATCCACCATGGTTTTTCCCTAACTGGGTTTCCACGTAAAAAAATCTTGGTGTTCTCTGTCTCTATGATGTGTTAATTGTTTATAGTTAATTTCTTTTTCATTAGATCTGAGATTAAGTTAAGTAAAGTTTGAAAAGTTTATTATTTTGAGACAATTGATTCACCCCCCTCTCAGTTTTCTGTCCTTGTTTTTCCAACACATACAACTGATAAAATAGTAAGAGAGTGATTACACAAACACATAGGGTATAACATGATTGGTTGAGCAATCGATAAGAAATGCATACAAGGAATGGTCGATTCGGCTCAAACAACAAAATATAAATTGCTATCATATTCATCAATGACTTGCAGGCATCAATGCAAAATGTATTTACAGATAAATGCCTATCTAATGGTTTAACACCATTTCAAAAGAAATTGACAATATGGGAAGAAATGCAAATTTTGAAATAGACTATATAGGAAGAATCAAGCATGTATCAAAACTATCAAATTACCTCAAAATTGTGGGATTTTTCCTCTGTTACTTTTTCCCTCTTTCCTAGTTGGTTCGATTTTATTTCTTGCTTTTTCCTCCACCTTTGTCACCACAACATGTTCTCCTTGAATCTCTGCCAGTATTTCATGCTATAAAAAATGGTAACCTCTTCTCCCCTTACCTGTTCACATTGATATGGGGGTCATTTCACTTCATAATTCTCCTTAATTAGCCACCCACTACTGCATTTTGAATATCTTGTCTTTAAATTTAAATGCAGGACACTCACCCATTATGTCTTCTTTTAGATATTATTTGGAACCCACCAAATACTGTTGTCAAATTTTGATCCCATATTCAATCTATAAGTAATATGTATATGTTTATATATATACGTATGACATGGTTATTAATGCGACATTTATATATGTATATATAATGTGATATTTATATTTATATATATATATGGATACTTACTACTACCGCCCATTTATTTTTATAATAGTTTAGTGTTTAATCACTTTCAAAAGAAGAATAAACTTTTATTTGATTCGAAGAATAGTTTTTTTTAAAAATGAAGTGGTTTTCTTATCCTTCAAGCATGCCTTTTTAATACATACATATATGTTTAACCATGCTACGGTTTTCTTTTAAATTCTGAAAATATGAGATCAAAATAGACAATTGAATAAGAAATCACATGTATAACATTCCACAAGCCTATTTTTTTCAAGCATTGAATCATTTTGAATCAAATCAATATAATCTTCTATATGAAAGTTTAAATTCAACTATCATGTCATTTAGTGTTGTGTGCACCCAGATTCCATCAAGCTTACCATTCAATCTGGCTAAACAATCCTACCTCAGTGGTGTTCTCATCCTTCAAATTGTTTCCTTACATTTTCTCACACTTGCACTTACACAGTTCATCAGTAACATTCAATCATGATAAAGTATAGGATAGATAAAAAATTCACTTATTCAAAAGATGGTCAACTTCTTTCAAACATTTCAAAATATCAAATTTATCGTTCAACATGTTGAATTTCCTTAGTTGCTCACTTTAACATATTATAATTTAAATGAAATAAAAATTGGGATATGACACTTGAAGCAGACTGGCGGCAGAGATGAGTTTAAGGACACTGTTGAGGAGGAAGAGGAGTTCGTGGAAGGTCCCAACCACTTCTCAGACCTAAATAGAATGCTCCAAGAGGACTTTACCCACTCTTTGGATCCTAGGGCCATAGAGGAAGAGATGAATTAGAGGAAGAGCGAGAAGGAGGAGGACATCAACAAGCTGCGAGAGCGGATGGAGAGACTTGAACGAAAGTTCACTAGGCTGACACATTTCACCATTAAAATCATCCACAGATCTGTTGTTACTCTCTTCGATGTCATCAAGAAGGAGGTGGACAAGAAGATTAAGGGTGAGGGTCATAAAATGGTTGGGGATGATGTTTTAAATCTCCTCATTAAAAAATGGGAAGGTGTCGTGAATTAGTGGGTTGGTCTATGTGTCTCTATTGGGTCTTTGCTATCTGTGTGTTATAATGTTTGTTATCTTTTTGGTTTCTATTATTTTTGGTCTGGGCTCTATAATATACTGTTTATCTTGGTCTCTTTTTGGCCCTTTGGGTTCGTTGTGTAATGGGTACTACACCCATTAAATGCAACTTATCTAATAAAAAACAAAGACAATCAATGTGACATCTTCAACAAGCATAATGAATATGCAATATTTCAATATGTTATATGCTTCTCATCTCAAAATAATGACTAGGAAAATCAGTTATAGAATTATCTATTAGCACTTGTAATGTACTGAAATAAATGGTCTATAAAGAAACATATTGTATGTTGCTTAAATTTATATGCATATATACTCATATCTATTTATTATTACATGCAAAGATCACTATATGTTACATATTTTATTGGCAAGAATTAGACGCAATGCGTCTCTTGTTTTATATGTTCTTACACATATTTTTATATATTGATGTTTATTTTATCTATTATTTTCTTTACATATTCAAATATTCATTTTATTTATTGATATTTGTTGTACCCCAAATTAATTTTTTTTTGCTACACTTAGGCATTTTGAAGAAATAAGTAAAAGTCTTGTTAAATCTATCAAAAAGGTCAAAATTTGGGTGTGCATGTCTTACATGAGGGGTAAAAACTTGAAATTTCCAAAATATGACGATCTGGGACTGCTCAAAGCGACCTAATATACAAAACCCAAATCTTAGTTTTTCATCCCTACTTTTTAGGAAAACTGCTATTTTTAGAAACTTTCTAAAAATCGTAACTTTTTCTAGGTTTTTCCGGGTTTCTTTCGAAACAGATACTAGCAAAACTTTCTAAAAAATAGAAAATTTCTAAAAATCGAAAGTTTTTCCACCAAGGTTCAAACCAATTTTGATTGACTTAAAATACTTCCTCAACAGGTTGGTGTAGTTAGAATCGCGAAACGATCAGTTTTACCCTAGTGGGTCTATTTTGCTTTTTCAATTTCAGAAAGCATTTTGGGAACTTCAAAAGTCATCAATGGAGGTCAATTAGCTGCTTGGCATCAGATTCAACGTTCAAGCTCTGAATAGAAGATGGGTTCAAGAACAGGCATGAAGAACGAAGGATGAAGGTGAAAACTGCAAAAAAATGACTAAGTCTACCAGCCATGGGTGCCTTAGGAGAAGATAGGCGCCCATCTTTTTAGGGCATCAGATGATGCAATTAGGGTTTGAGCTTCTAGGAATTTTTTTTCAAATTCTTCCTAGCTCCATAGTGAGTCCGACAACATCATCATCATATCAGCCAATCACCCAGAATTCGAAATCCAATAGGGAGGTTTCAACCAGAAGGCAGAAGGCAAACCATGAAAATCACTAAATTTTTTCTAATTCTGGGAACTTTGGGCACCCAACCTTTTGAGAGGTCAAACTCAGCAGTTAGGGTTTGCTAATGAGCTCAATCTCTTCAGAATTTAGTTAGCTTCGCAATGGATATCTTCATTAGATCGTCAGACTTGTCAGTCACCGACAAATTCAGATCAAGCTGGAGGTATGAAGAAGAAGGTTCAAGTTTGAAGATGAAATTCAAAGCAAAAATGGCTAAGTATGGAGGAGTTGGGCGCCCCAGAAGGAGAAAGGTGCCCAATTTTTTTGAGGGCTTGAATGGATGAATTTTCCGGTGAAGCCTCCAACGCAACTTCCTCAGAGTTGATCAGGCTTTCCAATGAGACCATCAGCTCGTCAATTTGAGTTGGAAGTCAATAGATCCTGAAGGCAGAACAAAAGGAAAAACAAGAGCTAAATGTCAAAAGTCAAAAGCAAAGGAGAAAATATTGAAAAATATTCTAACTCTGGTGAAGTTGGGCGCCCCAGCTAGCTAGGGGCACCCAAGATTTTGATGCCTCAGATTCAAATTTTAGATGAAATCACTCCCAGAAGACCCCTCTCAGAATCTTCTCAGCTCCACAATGAGTCCAGCTGTTAATCCATCTGAGCTCCAGATCGTTAGAAATGACAAGATCATCTGAAGGAGAGGAGTTGATGAAGAAACTCGAAAAAATGGTTAAGTTTGATGAACATGGGTGCCCTTGTGAAGGATAGGTGCCCAAGGTTTTGAAGCCTAAAATGATGGATTTTGTAGTTGCAACCACCAAGATCACCTTGTCAGATTCAACCAAGCTATTCAACGAAGTAGTCATCCAACCAATCTGATCAGTGTAGCTCTCGGAATCAAGGTTTCTTCAGATGATCAAAGGGAAATGGAGAAAATGAAAAACACATAAAAATGGCTAACACTGTAAAGGTTGGGTGCCCTAAAAGGAGATGGGCGCCCATGATTTTGGAGCATTAGATGAAGTTTTTAGCCAGAGTTGCCTCCAGGATGATCTTCTCATAATCAATTAGGCTTCATGATGAAACATCCAACTCATTCATCAGATCAACCTAGAAGCTTGAGATCTGAATCAAAGTAGGGTTCAAAATTGAGGAAAAGTTAAAAAACTCAGAAAAGTGACTAAGTATGGAGAAAGTTGGCGCCTCTAGCCAAGAAGGGAGCCCAAGTTACCTTGCCTTAGTTAAAATTTTCAAATTTTCAAATTGCAAGATGAAGAATGAATGACCAAGTTCAATGAACAAGCAGATTTTAGGGTTTTAAGGATAAAATAAAAAAGAAAGCAGAGTTAGCTCAAGCCAAAGGCTTATTTAAGAGGCTTTTATCATTCAATTTTCATCATTCTTTGTAGGTGGCATCCAAGTTGAGGAGGAGCAACAACTTTGAAGTTTTTATTTCAAGATTCAAGAGTTCAAGGTTGCTGATTTTCAAGAAATTCTTCATTAATTTTCAGACCAACAACATATGACCTTTGTTTTTCATGCTTTTTTCCTCTAGAACATCAAATTTTTGAAGGTCAAGATTTTTAATTTCCAGCCATCTGGGTCTTTTCATCTCATCATTCTGAAGAATTTTTGAAGAAATTTCTCAAGTTGCAGTAGTTTCTTTTTCCTTGCATGTCAGAGAAATCATCAGAGTTTTCAAATTTTGATCATCTGGGTCCTCTTGAAACAATCTTCTGAAGAAAACCCATATTACAACTTTTTTTCAAGAAAATTTCAGATTCTAGGGTTTTCTACCTTTTCAATCAGCCCTCAGTATTTTTCAAATCTAATCAACTAGGTTCATTCCAAATCTTATTCTGAACAAAACCCAGGTGCCAACTTTTTTTTTGTGAAAAATTAAAGAAATTAGGGTTTGCTGCTTTTTTAGTCTACACTCAAAATTTTCAAAAACAGATGATTTGGGTTGTCTTGCAATGAAATTATGAGCAAAACCCATATCTCAGAAAAATTTCTAAAAAAATTGTTCATTTGAGGAAGAAAAACCAACATTCTAAAAATAATAAGTTGCTCAAAACTTGTCTGAACGTAGGCGAGTTTATAGTCATTCTTTAAGGTTTTCAAAATGGAATACACAGACCAATGATTTCAAGACCAAGTCAACAGTATACCATGACTTCATCAAAACAACTGAGACTGACTTGCATCACATCAAATCGGCGTTTGACCTACATGCTTTGGAGAGCGCAAGTAACACTGCAATCAAAAACCTAGGGCACTCTGGACTACTCGTAGCGGCATTCATTCCTATTTTAGTTCAGAGTCTCAAATTTGTAATCACTTGCATCAAGCATTACATTCCGACAACATGGGAGATTCAATCAGTTGATGATAGATTGATTTGCGGTTTGAAACCTGACATGATCAAGAAATGCTTCTCAATTCCTCCTTGGCCTGAAAGTGTGACTATTTCTAAAGGAGAATGTGAAAGGATATGAGAGATGCACAAGGAAAAGTACAATAAGATTATTGCACAAAAGTGGATGAAGGAAAAACATAAGACTCTATCGAAGAACATCGGGCGAGGAGAGTTCAAAGATGAAATTGTTATCATGATCACCTTGCTCAACAAGGTCATTGGACAAGAAGATGCTACAAAATTTCAACCCTGGATGTTCTACATTATATCTCACATCGTAAAGAAGATTGAGTTCTATGATTGGGTGACCTTGATTAGTGACAACCCCATCAACAAATAACAAAATACTTCCAGATTCATGAATTCCATATGGTTTCCTACCTAGTCTACCTATTGGCCTATCAAGGTCAATTCAGAGGGTTGAACATCGAAGAGTCTCTAAGCATACAACATATCTACAACTACTACCCTCAGCTGGAGTTCACGAAGTCACTACATCATTACAAGAGGGTGAATGAGGCTTTCTTGATGCACACAGTGCGAGACCTGGATACTGAGTTGCATGTTTGTGTCTCATCCACCACTAGGGCAACAATAGTAGAGTGGGCAGATTGGTTTATACAGTTTCCTACTTTCACCTACCTCAGAGTCTATGGCTTCTCTGGTGCTCTACTCATGTTTCCAAGGTACCCATCAAATGAAGTCATTTTCATGGAATTCTTAAGGAAAGCACATGATGTCCACACAGTCTTGAGGAATAAAAAGAAACCCACCCTCAGTTTTCCATTGGGGTTGGGAATATATACATGCAGATCAACATTAGATGCCAAGACCATGAAAGATGAGTTAGATAAACTTGGTATCAAGCCTTACAATGAGAGATGATCATATGACCCTCATGGCATCTTCGCTGCCGAACTTGAGAAGAAATATGCTCATTTTCCCGCTCTTGAATATTTTTGGGCTAACTGCATAGATGAGTTCGAGGTGCAGAGGCATAGTTACAGTAGGCTCACTCTTCATTAGATGAAAGATTGCCTATCAGAGGATATTGAAGGGTTATGAAATGATGATGAGGATGTGCTTCTCCCAATGTAAGCTCAGAAGCGAATTGAAGAGTAGCCTCTTCCACAGGTCAATTGGGCTAACAAAGAGTCCCTCTCAGTTGAAGAAAGGATAAGACAAGTCCTCGAGCACAACAAGGTTTTCCTAGTCCTCAAGAGGAAGAATTCCATCCCAATAGTAGAGCCACCAAGGATACAGTCATCACTTCCCTCCTCTTCCAGAGCATAATCAAAAGGGAAAGGTGTAAGTTAGTCTTAAGAAGGTGTGAAGGGTAGCATATCAACTAAAAATGTAAGAAGGTTAGACTTCTCAGGAATAGTCGTACAAGAGTAGCCAACAGTTGAAGCAAAATCTCCTTCAGAAGAGCCCATACCTTAGAAGGAAATAGAAGAAGTGCTCTTAACACATGATTCTATACCATTGACAAGGTCTTTACCAATCCACATCGATCTAGATATTGAAGAAGATGAAGAAGTTGCAATTGTACCTCCCAAGGAAGTTAGTAAAGATACTACCATGTCTTATCTTGAGAGCTCCTTGGGAAGGGTAGGAAGAAGACCTTCATATCAGGTGAATTTTGATGACCTTAACAACATCTATCAGGAAGCACCTAAGAAGAAAGCAAAGAGACAAATCCACTTTGAGAGAAATCCTGATGGTGAAATGATCATGGAGACTGGTACACCTCCTAAAGATAGAAACAAAGATGAAGTGGATCTAGATGACTTTGTGATGGTGAAGGAAAATCTTGGAAAAAGCACCAGACATGCAAAAGTTAGTATGTTCAGAGTTGTATCTGATAGCCTTCAAGAAAGAGTGATTAAAGATGGAGAAGGCAAGGCAGCCCTCAAGGCTGAAGTTCAACAGCTCAGGCTTTACATTTCTAACCTTATCCATGGCTCTTCATAGGCTACTCAGTTGCTGCCCTAGGTTTTAGAGACACTAGCTGATCATCATCAGTTAAGACAACTAGTAATATGTGGGAAAGAAACTCAAGAATGGATTGAGAATTTCATCGTCAAATGGAAGGAAATCTTGGCACGAATATTTTAGCTGAGAGATGACACTAATATGCTACGTCAAGGAATTCAAGGATTTGAACAGTCAATGGCAGAGGTAAAACCAAGGCATGAAATCATCATTGCAGACTTGAATACAACCTATGGTTCAATGGTTTCAAGAGAACACAAGAAGTAGATCCTTGCATGGAGAGAGCATCACATATTCAAGGTGAAAACCTATGAGAGGATAGTAGAGGAGTTCGTTGCATACAAGAAAAGGGTAGTTGAAGCTTTTCTATTCATAAATGAGTTTATCATAGAGGTTCCTGCTCAATGTCATCATGATGATGGTTCCTATGTCAAACTTGATGAAGTGCAAGCCCAGTTTTAGAATGTTGTTCACAACAGTGATGGTGGCCTAAGTCAGATTTCCATGATGTCAACAAAGTTCAAGAAAGCAGCCAATGAAGTTGAAGATTTCCTGAGATCAATTGTAGATGGAGAGCATATCTTAGAAAAGAAAAACTTTTCTATTTATTGTATTGATGCCCTAGATAGAGACACAGTCTCCAACTTTTTAGTGGATTTGATTGAGATTTAAAGCAACTTTCTTCTAGAAGCTTTCTTTCCGCTTTCTTTCTATTCTTGGAACAATTCTTATCTATTCTTTGAAGAAGAGAAAGAAGATAAAATGTAATAGTTGGCACTTCCAACTTTTCCTACTTTCTTAGGTGTTAGATGTTATCTTCTTTTAGTTTTGGAAATAAAGCTTGCTTGCTGAGCAAGTCTTAGTTGTAAAATCAAGGAGATTTTAGGGTTCCCTACTCCTTTTCTTAGGCTATAAATAAGAGAAACCTTTCTCATTTATTTTCAACCATGCTAGTGATAACAAAACACTGAGCCTATTCGCGCCTTCTATTTGTTATTCAGTGTTGTTCAATCATACTTATGATAGCAAATTACTGACTCTCTTTTAGCCAGCAAATTGTTGTTATAGTTGCTGTTTATTTTATGTAAGAACAAGTTTGCAAGTCTCTTTTAGCTCCAAATTCTTGTTCCGTGCATGTGTTTAGTGTAATATTTATTCCAGAAATTTGAGAAATAAAGTCTTGAGCCTCTTTTACCTTGATATAATGTCTTAGATTTCTGTTTATTGTGTTATACTTATATGATCTTTAATTTTAGCTCGCATTGAAAGTAGATGTATGTTGGAAGGAGAGATTATCTAAGTACTTTGTCAGAGAATCAAACTTTGTTCATTTCTATTTCTCTTGCTCTATGTTTACTTGAGAAAATAGAAACGTCTTTAGCGTAAGTTAGTCATAGTTGAAATTACAAGTTAGAAAATCTCAGCTATGACGCTTGAGTTTTATAAACCTTGTGCTCTTAGTTGATAAAAAAGATAGGAAAATTAGTTTTAGTTTACTTTCTTAAACACCATCAACAAGAGGGGGATTCCCCTCGTAATTTGAAGAGAAATTTATCTGTGCATAGCTATCCATTTCAAATCCGCATTCCAGAGGTGCGAAATTAAATTCCAACAATATTATCAGTCTTTTAGTGATGTCGATCTTTCATACAAGATTGATCCTGCATTATGCAAAATTGATCCCTAAATTTATAAGTTGAAATTCAAATTTGTCAAATCCCACCTATTTATCTTCTATCATGAGTCAACTTGGTATAATTTTCATCTAATTTAATCCTATGTAGTGATATTTAAATACATTTGTACATTAATACATATATAATCATTTTATAATTGTTCAACTCCCTAACACTTCAAGGAGTATTTGTCATGGGAATATTTTGATTTGGAATAATGAAAAAAATATAATATTCACCAAAAGTCATCTAAGACATTGCATCAATTGAAGAATGTTGTCTTCACTCATTTCCAAGACCATAAATTCAATCCATCAAGGTGGCTAACCTAGTCTAGCTTTACCCTATCAAGCTACCAATTTCCCTAATGTATAGCTAGATATGAAAATATTTAATGATCAACAAGGAGAAAACTTCAAGAAAAACTAAGAATTGGATGTGTGCACTATACAAAATCATATATATGGATTTTAGGATAGATATAAACCTAAAGAAGTAACTTGGAGTCATGAGATGAATCTGCATAAATTTTCAAATATGCACAAAATCTAAGGATAGAAAACATCCCAAGAATATTATTTCTCCAAATTGTGGAAAATTGGTTCTATGAGATATCAACATTCATAAACTCTCCTTAGTTCAAAATTTAAGTACATTATTTCCTTACAAATAATTTCCTAAATTAATATTCAATCATGAGAATTCACCAATGGTTGTTCATGTGGCAAAACCAAGACCATTATCATGGATTTTAGTACATGCAATAAAACCTTAGTGGTTTTTGGTACAATAGAGTACCTCCAAGATGCTCACAAGAATACAAAGACTTCCCACACTCTCTAGCAAGTGTCACAAATACTCCAACAATGGTGCAAAGCATTTTGTATACATACAAATACTTTTACAATAACAAAAACTCATTCAAACATTGTGTTGTTTCTAACATGACTCCAATAAGGTCCAATACACCACTGTGCCAAACTACAAGGTCTAACTCACACATTTTTACTCCATTATTATGAAAATTGTTATAGATTTTAGATAGTTTTGCTAACATCACAATCTAGGTGGCACCCCTAAGGTTCATGGTATAAAATATTATATATTAGTTCATCAAGCACCTACCAAAAAATAATTACATCTCATAATCATCTAGAGATAAGGAGTCAAGTCAGGAAATAGTTCCACTTATATAGGAGATAGATCAACTTTCTAATGACTCTTAGTCTTCATGACATGAATCTATGTAATCTATATATACATATATCTATAACATAGATTAGAACCAATCAAAATAGAATTGAGATAGGTAGTAGATAGGTAGATAAAAATTGTACACCTTTCATAAGGGCATGTCATGCACATAATAGATAGCTAAATAAAATTCCATTCACTGTTTCAATTCTTTATATTGCTAAGTCTCTTAATTGGACCTATCTCATAAGGTTTATGTGCATGCCTATAACTTCATCTAAATCCTCGTCTAGAGAGTTATCCACTAGGATTAAGCTATAGGACCTAGAACAAGCATATAGTTTTAAATTTTTTACTCCCAATTATCACTTTAATTAATCTAGGTTAATTTGTTTTGATGTGTATACATTTCATTTGATTATCCCATATTACGTTTAGGGAAAGGTTTCTTTCCTTCAAATTATTCAATGAACCCAAATGATCATGCACCTCTAGGGTTTGACCTTGGGTTTACACCTTCATTATTTTTTCAAGGTTCAAAATATATCATTTCTAATTACATTATCATTTTTTAAATATTTTTCAGGATTTCTATTGTTATTCTATTACTACTCATTTTATTCTTAAGGTTTGGAGCTTTGTTACGATATCTATTTTAACCACCCTGCCCTCCCCAGGCTTTCTCATTAAGGTTTCATTTTTAAACGTAATATACCATTGATATTTGAAGGTCTAGATAATTGATATGTATCACAAAACTATGTATCCAAGGCATGCATGTAGGGTCAATTTCAAGTCTTTAATGACTCGTACTATCTTAATTGATAGCACATCCAATTGCACTACTCCCTTAGACAATCTCACATTTAATTCCAAGAAGATTAACTATTTTCTTAGGAATAACAAAGCTACTAGCCCACAAATCAAGCATACATTATGGACTAAATGGTCTCCAATAATTAAAGACATGTAAAATGGAGGTTGGTTGAAGTTACTATTTTCAATGATTTTTTAGTGGCTAATATTCACCAATTGGCTAATAGTTGAAATTTGGGAATCAAAATTTGGTTACTTTGTTTATGCCACAAGCTACTCACCATTCTAACATTCCATTGAAAAGGAGTGTTGTCTAAATTCTATCATGGACACCCAATTTAGTCAACTTGTCATATCCCAATTTTTATTTCATTTAAATTATAATATGTTAAAGTGAGGAATTAAGGAAATTCAACATGTTGAATGATAAATTTGATATTTTGAAATGTTTGAAAGAAGTTGACCGTCTTTTGACTAAGTGATTTTTTGAACTATCTTATACTTTATCATGATTGAACGTTACTCATCAACCGTGTAAGTGCAAGTGTGTGCAAATGTAGGGAAATAGGTTGAAGGACGAGAACACAGTTGAGGTAGGATCATTTAGCTGGATTGAATGGTAATCTTGATGGAATCTGGGTGCACACACCACTAAATGACATGATATTTGCATTTAAACTTTCATATAGAAGATTATATTGATCTAATTCGAAATGAGTCAATGCTTGAAAAAAAAGGCTTGTGGAATGTTATACATGTGATTTCTTATTCAATTGTCTATTTTGATCTCGTGTTTTCAGAATTTAAAGAAAATGATAGCATATATGTATGTATTAAAAAGGCATGCTTGAAGGATAAGAAAGCCACTTCATTTAAAAAAAAATGTTATTCAAATAAAATAAAAGTTTATTTTTTATTTGAAAGTGACTAAACACTAAACTGTTATAAAAATAAAATAGTGATAAATAAATATATATCTATATAAATACATAGATCTATATATATACATATATATATTCACGTATATATATATAAACATATACATATTCCTTATAGATTTAATATGGATCAAAATTATTAAACATTATTGTTGATTTCAAATAATATCTAAAAGAAGAGATTATGGGAGAGTGGCCTGCATTCGATTTTAAGGACAAGATATTCAAAATGTAGTAGTGGGCGGCTAATTAAGGAGAATTATGAAGTGAAACGACCCCCATATCAATGCGAATAGGTAAGGGGAGAAGAGGTTACCATTTTCAATAGCACAAAATACTAGTAGAGATTGAAAGGGAGACAAACTGTGGTGACGAAGGTGGAGGAAAAAGTAGGCAAGAAAATCAAACCAACCGGGAAAGAGGGAAAATGCAACAGAGAAAAAATCCTATGATTCTGAGGTAATTTGATAGTTTTGATACATGCTTGATTCTTCCTTTATAGTCTATTTCAAAATTTTCATTTCTTACCATATTGTCGATTTCTTTTGAAATGGTGTTAAACCATTAGATAGGAATTTATCTATAAATACATTTTGCATCAATGCCTAGAAGTCATTGATGAATTTGATAGTAATTTATGCTCTGTCACTTGAGCCAAATCGGCCATCCCTTGCATACATTTCTTATTGGCTCGTTAGCTGATCATGTTATACCCTATTTGTGTAATCACTCTCTTGCTATTTTATCACTTGTATATGTGATACATAGCAATTTTCATGACTATTCGGTAGAAGCCGATAGTCAAAATATTCAATGATTTCTTTTATCATTCACCGTTCCCTCTCAGGGAAGCAACAACTTCTCCATTATTACCTTCACATTTTTGTTGTTTCTCTATGTTGACAAGGCCTAATGGGCATATTGCACCATATGGGTGAGATGGCTTTAGATATCATTTGTAGAATGAAGGGTAGCCACCGCTATACATTTATCCATGTCACCTCGTTCACAGTGAACGATGGCCAAATGATTATATCGTTCCATTTTTCATTATATTGGCATGATCTCTAAGATCATATATTAGAATTCCATTAGAATAAACATTTAATCGTTCATCAGAACAATTCTCATTATTGTTGCTTACATGCAAAGCTCACAATGTTTTTATTCACTAGTCCTTATTGCATGCACATAATCACCCCTAGAACGATACTCAAATCGTTCCATTGAACGATTACCATGAACAAGTCTTACCAGCATTGTCGTCAAACAATGTAGGCTGACAATTGACATTCATCAAGGTTCAACTAGTGTTTATGTTAATAATGAAACCGAATAGTCGTTTGACTGTTAGTCGTTCTTTAGAATGACAATGGCTTGAACATAATACCTTATAATAGTCACCAATAGCAATAAGAGTTTCTCCATAACCTGAACATTAATAAAATTGTTCCAGATGCATATGTAGGTTTTGGTTTTAAAACAAAAAGCATGTCATTCGATTCTTTTATTTGCACAAAAGATATTAGTATTGTTTAAATATTTGTATATCCAGAATGATAGGAACATTGATAGTTTACATGTTATAGTGGTTAACTTGAAACTGTTAATGAGACACATTGGCACAATAAATTGTAAACTTCTATAAAAAACATGAATTTGATACCAACAACATATCAGTATGTAGTAACTATTCAATACAAAACTATTCTTTCTTTGAAAAAGGAAATTTACATCTTGCATAACAATCAGAAGATATGACAATCTGTAGCAATATTTTGAATGAAATAAATCTGTTATAATGGTATTTATTTCATAATGTATACACAAATATATTAACTAAAGTTGGCACATATATGCATATGCACATAGACCTTCATCTACGTACATACACATACTTGTGACATACCTTCTTTTGTTACTTATTTTATTCATTTTCTTCTCTAATGAATACTGAATGTAATCATGTGACTAGTTGATGTATGAACTAAATGGATGATGAAATGAATAGAACCACTTGATTTATCTTTATGAATTTCTTAGGCTGTTTAATAAGTAGACTGATTTTTTTTTTTTTGATATGTATAAAGAATATTCTCTTTGTAGCAACACCTAAGTAGACTAGCACCTCAGGGTAGATGTTGCTAGAGGGTAGATAGTTGCTAAGGAATATAATTGTGTTGTTGAAAGTTACCTTCTGGGTCGGGTGTCGAAATGGAGTTCAAAGGGTATAGGTTTTGCTTTATCCAAAACCTATCTTTGTTGTTGCAACTTAATCTTAATGCTTGGCTAAGTAGTTAGCCCATTATGTATGCATGGAATTATATGTGATGACACTCTCTGCCATTCCTAGCATAGATCTTGCATTTTTTTGACCATAGATAGAGATGCATGTTGATGTTTGGGCATGCACCAGATTCCACCTTGTAGATTGTTCTCTTGCTAAAATTTTCATGTAGGGTTGGGAATTTTTCGAGTAGGAAGAAATTCTGGGGAAGCGTAAGCTTTGTGGTTGGGCGATAAAGTGCCCGAGCCATGTTCTCATCCACTAGAGGAGGTGAGCATCAAATGGAAACCTTGGATGTTTTCAAGTTATCAAAGGATTATGATGTAACCTTGATGTATATTGTATATTATATTGAATTTGTGGCCCAATGAGCCAAGTCAAATTGGATATTATAATTGACATTTGGAATGAATATATATTAGGACTCATATTTTAATTAGATATTTTTTGCTATGATTGAAAATAGATCCTTAAATTATATCTTCTTAAAATTTAATACTCATAATGTCATTTGCAATTATTATTTAAGTAGTAATTAGAATTGAGTTATTACATTTGGTATCAGAGATTAGGGTTCAACTCAAGGACTTTTGAGTCCACAATAGCTATGAC
>VDFB02324569.1:0-15485 GCA_007258455.2 Sequoia sempervirens | reverse complement strand
TTTTAGTTTTCGTGGGCCATCGATCAAATTTTCTGACTATGATTGTGGATTGCATTGTAGTTGTGCATTCTATACACGTATTTTCTATCGCCTTTCGCGAATCTTGAAATTTTTTTGAGTTATACCCGCATTTAGGAAACCGCTCGAGTTTTAGTTTTCATGGGCCTTCGATCAACTTTGGTGACTACACTTGTGGATTACACTATAGTTTTGCATTCTATACTCGTATTTTCTATTGCCTTTTGTGAACCCTCATTTTTAGTTGACTTATAGCCGCATTTTGGAGACCACTCATGTTTGAGATTTATTGGGTCATCGATGAACTTTGTCGACTACGTTGATGAATTATATTGTAGTTGTGCATTCTGTATGCATATTTTTAATCGCCTTTCACAAAAAACTTCATTTTTGTTGAGTTATAGCTATTCAACAAAAAAAAATTAAAGTCTCATGAAAGGCGCATAAAATTTGTAATACAACGAATCACTTAAATTTGATTTATACGCAGCACCCTTTAACATGAGCAGCTTATGGCCAATGTAAATCAAGTCTTCTAATACCAAGATTGTGATTGTACTGTAGTTAAGCATTATGTATGCATATTTTAATCACTTTCATGAAGCTTTTTATTTGTTGAGTTATCATCGATTTAGGAAAAACACTTTTGAGTTTTTGTGGGCCATTAATAAATTTTCGTGACTGAGATCAGGGATTACACTGTAGTTGTACAAGCATTTTGTACGCGTATTTTCTATCGCCTTTTAAAAAAATTCATTTTTCGTTCAGTTATAGATGCACTTATGAAACCACTCGTGTTTGAGTTTTCATGGATCGTCAATCAACTTTATTGACTATGATTGTGGATAGCACTATAGTTGTCCATTTTCTACGTTTTTTTTCTATTGCGTTTCGACGAACCTTCATTTTTTTTCTAGTTATAGCTGCATTGAGGAAACCACTCAAGTTTGAGTTTTTGAGGGCCATTCATGAACTTTGCTGACTACACTTGTGGATTACACTGTAGTTGTGCATTTTATATGCATATTTTGTTGAGTTATTGTTGCATTTATGAAAACACTAATGTTTGAGTTTTTCTGGGCCATCAATCAACTTTGGTGACTACGATTGTGGATTATACTGTAGTTGTGAATTTTTATATGAAAATTTTTATTTGCCTTTCACGAACCTTCATTTTTCATTGAGTTATAGCCGCACTTAGGAAATCGCTTGTGTTTGAGTTTTTGTGAACCATTGATCAAGTTTCATGACTATGATTGTGGATAACACTATAGTTGTGCCTTCTATACGTGTATTTTTAATCACCTTTCGCAAACCTTTCCTTTTTCATATAGTTATTATAGCCATACGTAGGAAACTGCTTGTCTTTGAGTATTCATTTGCCATCAGTCAACTTTGGTGACTATGATTGTGGATTGCACTATAGTTTTCCATTCTTTATGCACATTTTCTATTGCCTTTCGCGAGCTTAATTTTTTGTTGAGTTATAGCCGCATTTAGTAAACCGTTCAAGTTTGAGTTTCTATGGGCCATGGATCATTTCAGTCACTACGATTGTGGATTGCACTATAGTTGTGCATACTATAAGCACTTTTTCCTGGCCACCTTCGCGAACATTCATTTTTCGCTGA
This sequence comes from Sequoia sempervirens, assembly GCA_007258455.2. Taxonomy (NCBI): domain Eukaryota; kingdom Viridiplantae; phylum Streptophyta; class Pinopsida; order Cupressales; family Cupressaceae; genus Sequoia; species Sequoia sempervirens. The sequence goes on along the minus strand of VDFB02324569.1, from coordinate 13,836 downwards.
GTTATAGTTGCACTAGGCAAACCGCCATGTTTGAGTTTCGTGGTCCATCGATCAACTTTGGTGACTATGATTGTGGATTACACTATAGTTGTTTATTCTCTACGTGTATTTTCAATCGCTTTTGCGAACCTTCTTTTTGTTGAGTTATAGCCACATTTAGGAAACTGCTCATGTTTGAGTTTTTGTCACCATCAGTCAACTTCGTGACTGTGATTGTGGATTGTACTCTGGTTGTTCATTTTGTATGCATATTTTTAATTGCTTTTCACAAGCCTTCCTTTTTTGTTGAGATATAGCCACATTTTGGAAAACTCTTGTTTGAGTTTTCTCGGGCCATCGATCAACTTTCATGACTACGATTGTGGATTACACTATAGTTCTTCATTCAATAGTCGTATGTTCTATTTCCTTTCGCGAACCTTCATTTTACGTTGAGTTATAGCCGCACTTAGGAAACCGATCGTCTTTGAGTTTTCATGGGCCATCTATCAACTTTGGTGACTAAGATTGTGGATTGCACTATAGTTGTCCATTTTGTATGCTTATTTTTAATCGCCTTTCATGAACTTTCATTTTCTGTTGAGTTATAGCCACATTTTGGAAAACACTTGAGTTTCAGTTGCCGTGGGCCATCAATCAACTTTGGTGACTACGCTTGTGGTTTACAATGTAGTTGTGCATTCTATAAGCGTATTTTCTATCGCCTTTCACATAATTCCTTTTTTATTGAGTTATACCCGCATTTAGGAAACCGCTCATGTTAGAGTTTTTGTGGGAAATCGATTAACTTTGGTGAATACGATTGTGGATTCTACCGTAGTTGTGCATTATGTAAGCATATTTTTAATCACCTTTCACGAACCTTGATTATTTGTCGAGTTATACCCGCATTTAATAAAATGCTTGTTTGAGTTTACGTGGACCATCGATCAACTTTGGTGACTATGATTGTGGATTGCACTATAGTTGTGCATTATGAACACTCATTTTCTATTGCATTTTGCGAACCATCATTTTTTGTTGAGTTATAGTTGCATTTAGGAAACCGCTCGAGTTTAAGTTTTTGTGGGCAATTGATCACCTTTGGTGACTTCACTTTTGGATTACACAGTAGTTGTGCATTTTGTACTCAAATTTTCTATCGCCTTTCGTGAACCTTCATTTTTTGTTGAGTTGTAACCACATTTAGGAAAATGATCGTGTTTGAGTTTTTTTGTAGGCCATCGATGAAATTTTATCAACTTTGATGACTAAGATTGTTGATTACACCATTGTATTGCATTCTATCAATGTATTTTCTATCGCTTTTTGCGAACCTTCATTTTTTGTTCAGTTATAGCCACATCTTGGAAACTGCTCATATCTGAGTTTTTGTGGGCCACCAAGAAACTTTGGTGACTACGATTGTGGATTGTATTATAGTTGTACATTATGTACACATATTTTTAATCGCCTTTCAAAACCTTCATTGTTTGTTGAGATATAGCTGCATTTATCGAAACACTCGTGTTTGATTTTTCACAGGCCATTGATCAACTTTGTTAACTAAAATTGTGGATTACACTGTAGTTGTGCATTCAATATGTGTATATTTTATTGCCTTTCACGAACCTTCATTTTTTGCTGAGTTATAGCTGCACTTAGGAAACCACTTGTGTTTGAGTTTTCATGCCCCATGGTTCCTTACTACGAATGTGGATTGCACTATAGTTTTGCATTTTGTAGGTGTATTTTCTATCACCTTCGAGAAACTTCATTTTTTGTTTAGTTATAGCCGCATTTAGGAAACCACTCGTGTTTGAGTTTTCGTGGGCCATTGATCAAGTTTGGTGACTACGATTGTGGATTCTAATGTTGTAGTGCATTTTATATGCATATTTTTAATCGCCTTTGATGAACCTTTAGTTTTTGTTGAGTTATAGCCCCATTTACGAAAACGCTCGTGTTTGAGTTTTAGTGGGCCATCGATCAACTTTGGCGACTACAATTGTGGATTGTACTGTAGTTATCCATTCTATACATGTACTTTCTATCACCTTTCGTGAACCTTCATTTTTTGTTTACTTAGAGCCGCATTTGGAAAATTGCCCAAGTTTGAGTTGTTGTGGGCCATCAATGAACTTTTGTGACTACGCTTGTGGATTACATAGTAGTTGTGCATTCTATACGGTAAATTTCTATCACCTTTTGTGAACCTTCATTTTTTCTTGAGTTATAGCCGCATTTCAGAAACCTCTTGTGTTTGAGTTTTCATGGGCCATCAATCAACTTTGCTGACTATGATTGTGGATTACACTGTTGTGTGCATTCTGTATGCATATTTTTTATCGCCTTTCATCAACCTTCAGTTTTTGTTGAGTTATAGCCTCATTCAGGAAGCTGCTTGAGGTTTAATTTTTGAGGTGGATCAACTTTGGTGAGCTTTGTAGATTACATTATAGTTGTGCAATCTATACGCGTATTTTCTATCACCTTTCACCAACCTTCTTTTTTTGTTGAGTTATAGCCGCATTTAGGGAACCCCTCGAGTTTTAGTGTTCGTGGGCCATGGATCAATTTTGGTGACTACGCTTGTGGATTACACTTTAGTTGTGCATTCTATACTCATATTTTCTATTGCCTTTCTCGAACCTTCATTTTTGTTTGAGTTATAGCTGTGTTCAGAAAAATGGTCATGTTTGGGTTTCTGTGGGCCAATGATCAATTATGGTAATTACAATTGTGTATTGTAATCTAGTTGTGCATTATGTCTGTGTATTTTTAATTGCCTTTCACGAACCTTCATTTTTTCTTTAGTTATAGCCGAATTTCGTAAATCGCTCGTGTTTGAGTTTTCGTTGGTCATCGATAAGTGGGTTTTGTAGAGAATGTTGATTCGGTAGACTAAATCGTCCTTTTTGAAAAACTATTTTTTCACCAACATGCAAGAACCCCTCAAAAATAGAATCTATGAGACAACTTTTTTTGGAAAAATTGAAAATATGGTTTTTATAGGTGCTTGACAACTAAAAATACCCAAATCATCTTTTTTTAAAAAATAAGTTCTTGAAAAGAATAGATATTTTTGAGAGGTAGAAGTAGTAGAGGTAAAAGAGGCAAATTGTTTGAACCTTTTTATGAAAAAAATGGGAAATGGGTTTTATAGAGAATGTTAAAATAGACCCAGATCATAGAAAACATTCAGGTTCGTGAAAGAAAATACGTAATGCACAAATACAGTGTAATCCACAATCATAGTCACCAAAATTGAGGGATGGCCCACAAAATCTACAGCACGATCAGTTTCCTAAATGCGACTATAATTCCATAAAAAATGAACGTTCACAAAACATGATAGAATCTTTTTCTAGACCATCGATCAATTTTGGTGACTACGATTGTGGATTGTACTATAGTTGTGCATTCTGTATTGTCTTTAGCGAACCTTCATGTTTTGTTGAGTTATAGCCGCATTTAGGAAACCGCTCGAGTTTGACTTTCCTGGGCCATCGATCAACTTTGGCGACTATGATTGTGGATTACACTATAGTTGTACATTTTATATGCGTATTTTCTATCGCCTTTCATGAACCTTCTTTTTTTGTTGAGTTATAGCCGCATTTAGGAAAACGGTCGTGTTTGAGTTTTCGTGGGCCATCGATCATCTTTTGTGAGCGCGATTGTGGACTACACTGTAGTGGTGCATTCTATACATGTATTTTCTATGGCCTTTTGCGAACCTTCATTTTACGTTTAGTTATAGCTGCACTTATGAAACCCCTCGTGTTTGAGTTTTCATGGGCCATCGATCGACTTTGGCGACTATGCTTGTGGATTACACTTAGTTGTGCATTTTATACGCGTAATTTCTCTCGCCTTTGTGGAACCTTCATTTTTTTTTGAGTTATAGCCACATTTAGAAAACCGCTCGTGTTTCAGTTGTCGAAGACCGTCTATCAAGTTTCGTGACTACAATTATGGATTGTACTATAGTTGTGCATTGTATATGCATATTTGTAGTTGCCTTCGATGAACCTTGAGTTTTTGTTGAGTTATAGGGACATTTAGGAAAATGCTTGTGTTTGAGTTTTAATGGGTGAACAATCAACTTTGTTGGCTACAATTGTGGATTACACTGTAGTTGCGCATTTTATACCTATATTTTCTATCGCCTTTTGTGAACCTTAATTTTCCGTCTAGTTATAGTTGCACTTAGGAAACCACTCGTGTTTTAGTTTACGTTGCCCATCGATCAACTTTGGTGACTACGATTATGGATTGCACTGTAGTTGTACATTCTATACATGTATTTTCTAACGCCTTTTGCGAACATTCATTTTTTCTTGAGTTATAGCTGCATTTAGGAAACTACTTGACTTTGAGTTTTCATGCCCCATCGTTCAACTTTGGTGACTACGCTTGTGGATGTACTGTACTTGTGCATTCCATACTTGTATTTTCTATCGCCTTGCTTGAAACTTTCTTTTTTGTTGAGTTATAGCCACATTTTGGAAACCGCTCGAGTTTGATTGTGGATGGTACTATAGTTATGCATTTTGTAAACATATTTTTTAATTGCCTTTCATCAACCTTCATTTTACGTCGAGTTTTAGCCGCATTTAGGAAAACGATCGTGTTTAAGTTTTTGTAGGCCATCAATCAACGTTGGTGACTACGCTTGTGGATTACACTGTAGTTGTGATTTCTATATGTGTATTTTCTATCATCTTTCACAAAACCTTCATTTTTTGTTGAGTTAAAGGCACATTTAGGAAACCACTCATGTTTGAGATTTTGTGGGCTATTAATCAACTTTAGTGACTACAATTATGTATTGTATTGTAGTTGTTCATTTTGTACGCATATTTTTAATTTCCTTTCATGAACCTTCATTTTTTCTCGAGTCATAGCTGCATTTATGAAAACGATCCTCTTTGAGTTTTCCTAGGTCATCAATCCACTTTGGTGACTATGATTATCCATTACACTGTAGTTGTCCATTATATACACGTATTTTCTATCACCTTTCGTGAACCTTCATTTTTTGTTGAGTTATAGCCGTATTTACGAATCCGCTCATGTTTTAGTTTTCATGGGCTATCGATCAATTTTGGTGACTATGATAGTAGATTGCATTGTATCTTTCCATTTTGTACACGTATTTTCTATCGCCTTTCGTGAACCTTTATTTTTTGTTGAGTTATAGCTGCACTTAGGAAACTGTTCGTGTTTGAGTTTTCGTGGGCCATCGATCAACTTTGGTGACTACTATTGTGGATTGCATTGTTGTTGTGCATTTTGTACCCATACTTTCTATTTCCTTTCGCAAACCTTCATTTTTTGTTGAGTTAGAGTCGAATTTAGGAAACCGCTCATGTTTGAGTTTTCGTGGGCCATCGATCAACTTTGGTGACTACGATTGAGGATTGCACTGTAGTTGTCCATTCTATACACATATTTTCTATCGCCTTTCATGAACCTTCATTTTTTGTTCAGTTATACTTGCATTTAGGAAATCACTCTTGTTTGAGTTTTCGTGGGCCATCGATCAACTTTGGTGACTAGAATTGTGGATTGCATTGTAGTTGTACATTTTGAACGCTAGTTTTCTATCACCTCTCGGGAACCTTCAATTTTTGTCGAGTTATAGCTGCATTTAGGAAACCACTCATGTTTGACGATTCATGGACCATCGATAAACTCTGGTGACTACTATTATGGATTTCACTGTTGTTTTCCATTGTTTACCCATATTTTCTATTGCCTTTTGCAAAACCTTTATTTTCAGTTGAGTTATAGCCGAACTTAGGAAACCACTCATGTTCAAGTTTTGGTTGGCCATGAATGAGCTTTGGTGACTATGATTGTGGATTGTACTTTAGTTTTGCATTCTGTACGCATAATTTTAATCACCTTTCATGACCCTTTATTTTTTATTGAGTTATAGCCGCATTTAGGAAAACGCTCATGTTTGAGTTTTCGTGGGCCATCGAGCAACTTTGGTGACTATGATTGTAGATTACACTGTAGTTTTCCATTTTATAAGCTTATTTTCGATAGCCTTTTGCGAAACTTCATTTTTTTTGGAGTTATAGCCACATTGAGGAAACCGCTCATGTTTGAGTTTTCGTTTGCCATCGATTAACTTTGGTGACTACAATTGTAGATTGCACTGTAGTTGTGGTTATGAACGTTAATTTTCTATCGCCTTTCGAGAACCTTAATTTTTTGTTGAGTTATAGGATCATTTAGGAAATCATTTATGTTTGTGTTTTTGTGGGCCATCATTCAACTTTGGTGAATACGGTTGTGGAATTTACTATAGTTGTGCATTATGTAGACATATTTTTAAGCGCCTTTCACGAACCTTCACTTTTTGTTGAGTTATAGACGCATTTAGGAAAACAATAATGTTTGAGGTTTCGTGGGCTGTCTATCAACTTTGGTCACTAGGCTTGTGGATTACACTATAGTTGTGCATTCTATATGCGTATTTTCTATAGCATTTCATGAACCTTCTTTTTTTGTTGACTTATAGCTGCACTCTGGAAACCGCTCATGTTAGAGTTTTCGTGGGCCATTGTTCAATTTTGGTGACTACGATTCTAGATTGCATTGTAGTTCTCCTTTATGTACACGTATTTACCATCGCCTATCGTGAAACTTCTTTTTTTGTTGAGTTATAGCTGCATTTAGGAAACTGCTCATGGTTGACCTTTCGTGGGCCATCGATCTACTTTCGTGACTATGCTTTTTTATTGCACTATAGTTGTGTATTATGAATGCTAGTATTCAATTGTGTTTCACAAACCTTCTTTTTTTGTTGAATTATAGGCGCATTTAGGAAAACGCTCATGTTTTTATTTTTTTGGGCCATCAATTAACTTTAGTGACTACGATTGTGCACTGCACTATAATTGTCCATTATGTATGCGTATTTTCTATCAACTTTTGCTTACATTCCTTTGTTGTTCAGCTATAGCGGCATTTAGGAAAACGCTCGTTTTTGAGTTTTTGTGAGAAATCAATTAACTTTTTCAACTATGACTGTGTATGAAATTATTGCTATGCATTCTAGAGGCATATTTTCTATTTCCTTTTCTGAACCTTCATTTTTCATTGATTTGTAGTTGCACTTAGGAAACTGCTCATGTTTGAGTTTTCATGGGCCATCGATCAACTTTGGTGACTACAATTGTGGATTGCACTATTTTTTTCCATTTTGTACGTGTAGTTTCTATCACCTTTCACAAACGTTCATTTGTTGTTGAGTTATAGCCACATTTAGGAAACCGCTCATGTTTAAGTTTTTGTGAGCCATCATTCAACTTTGGTGACTACGATTGCGAATTGTATTGTAATTGTGCATTTTGCATGCATGTTTTTAATCCCCTTTCACAGATCTTTTTTTTGGTTGAGTTATAGCCACATTTAGGAAAATGCATATGTTTGAATTTTCGTGGGCCATCGATCAACTTTGGTGACTACGATTGTGAATTACACTGTAGTTGTGTATTCTATACGTGTATTTTTTATCGCCTTTTACGAAACTTCACTTTTTGTTTAGTTCTAGCTAAACTTAGGAAACCGCTCATGTTTGAGTTTTCGTGGGCCATCCATCAAGTTTGGTGACTACGATTGTGCATGGCACTGTAGTTGTCCATAATCTACATTTATTTTCTCGCCTTTTGCGAGCCTTCATTTTTTCTTGTGTTATATCCACATTTAAGTAACCTCTTGAGTTTAAGTTTTCATGAGTTGTCGATGAACTTTCATGACTATGCTTGTGGATTACACTGTAGTTGTGCACTCTATATGCCTATTTTCTAGTGCATTTTGTGAACCTTCATTTTTTGTTGAGTTATTGTCATATTTAGGAAAACACACATGTTTGAGATTTCATTGGCCATCAATCAACTTTGGTGACTACGATTGTGGATTCCACTGTAGTTTTCCATTCTATACGTGCACTTTCTATCGCCTTTCGCGAACCTTTATTTTTGTTTAGTTATAGGTGCATTTAGGAAACCGCTCATGTTTCAGTTTTTGTTGGCCATCGATCACCTTTGGTGACTACGCTTGTGGATTACACTGTAGTTATGCATTCTATGTACGCGTAATTTCTAAAGCCTTTCGCAAACGTTCTTTTTTTTTTGAGTTATAGCCACATTTAGGAAACCATTTATGTTTGAGTTTTTGTAGACCATCAATCAACTTTGGTGTGTATGATTGTGCATTGTACTGTAGTTGTACATTTTGTACGCATCTTTTTAATCAATTTTCACAAACCTTCATTTTTTGCTGAGTTATAGCTGCATTTAGGAAAATGCTCATGTTTGAGTTTTCATGGACCATCGATCAACTTTGGTGACTACAATTTTGGATTGCAATGTAGTTGTCCATTTTGTACGCGTATTTTCTATCACCTTTCGTAAACCTTGGCTTTTTTTATAGTCATATCCGAATTTAAGAAATCCCTCATGTCTAAGTATTTGTGGGCCATCGATCAACTTTGGTGACTAATATTGTGGATAGGCAGCTAATGTTTGAGTTTTCGTGGGCCATCGATTAATTTTGGTGACTATGATTGTTTTTGAGTTTATATGGGCCATCGATAAACTTTGGTGACTATGTTTACGGATTGCACTATAGTTTTTCTTTTTGTACATGTATTTTCTATCGCCTTACGCAAACCAACCTTTTTTTAGTTATAGCCACTTTTCAGAAACTAGTCGACTTTGAGTTTTCATGGGCCATCAATCAACTTTGGTGACTATGTTTGGGGATTACACTGTAGTTGTGCATTATACACATAATTTGTATTGCCTTCTTTGAACCTTCTTTTTTTTATTTATAGCTACATTTCAGAAACCACCGGTTTGGGTAGAATATCTATCGAAACTTCAGGTTCTGATTGTGAATTGCACACTAGTTGTCCATTATGTATCGTGTTACTGTATGTCATGCTTTCTCCAGCGTTCATTTTTGTTGGAGTTATAGTTGCGCATTTGGGCTCCTGTGTTTACGGTACTGCGGGGCCGTAAAGTCGGCGGTACGATGGTGGATTGTAATGTAGTTGTGCATTTTATATGCATATTTTTCATCATGCTTTCTTGAACGCTATTTTTTTTTTTAGTTTACCGGCTGCATTTTAGAGAAAACAATGCTGAGTTTTCTGAACCATCGATGCATTTGTGGTTATTGCATTCCCCATACATGTATTTTTACATGCATCGCCCGCACTGTAATTTTATGTTGAGGGTATAGTTGCAATTAGGAAGCGCTCTTGTTTGATTTTCATATGCCATCAATCGAAATTTTGGTGAGCGTTGTGAGTTATCGTATGGATTTTCATTGTCTTAATGTGTATTTTCTATAAGCCTTTTGGGCCGCTGCTGTTTGAGTTATAGCGCTGTTAAAGGCTGCTCTTGTTTGAGTTTTTGTACGCCATCAATCAACTTTGGTGACTACAATTGTCGATTGAACTGTAGTTTTCCATTTTGTATGAATATTCTCTATCGCCTTTCTAGAGCCGCATTTAGGAAATCACTCAATTTTTAGTTTTTCGTCGGCCATCGATAAACTTTGGTGACTACGATTATATTTCTCGAAACTTCATTTTTTACTGAGTTATAGCCGCATGTAGGAAACCACACATGTTTGAGTTTTGGTGGGACATGTATCAAGTTTCATGACTTCGATTGTGGATTGCATTGTAGTTTTCCATACTATACGCATATTTTAAATCGCCTTTTGCAAAGCTTTATTTTTTCTTGAGTTATAGCTACATTTAAGAAACTCCTCTAGTTTGAGTTTTTGTGGGCCATTGATCAACTTTGGTTACTACGCTTGTGGATTACACTGTAGTTGTGCATTTTATACACGTATTTTCTATCACCTTTCACAACCCTTAATTTTTTGTTGAGTTATAGCCGCGTTTAGGAAACTACTCGTATTTCAATTTTTGTGGGCCATCGATGAACTTTGGTGACTATGATTGTAGAATGTACCAAAGTTGTGCATTCTATACGTATATTTTTAATCGCATTTCATGAATCTTCACTTTTTGTTTAGTTATAGCCACATTTAGGAAAACCCTCATGTTTGAGTTTTCATGGGCCATCGATCAACTTTGATTGTGGATTACACTATAGTTGTGCATTCCATATGCGTATTTTCTCACGACTTTTGCGAAACTCTATTTTTCGTTGAGTTAAAAACTGTACTTAGCAAACCGCTCGTGTTTGAGTTTTCGTGGGCCATCAATCAACTTTGGTGACAACAATTGTGGATTGCACTGTAGTTGTCCATTCTGTACATGTATTTTTTATCGCCTTTCGTGAAACCTCATTTTTTGTTGAGTTAGAGCGGCATTTAGAAAATCGCTCGAGTTTGACTTTTCGTGGGCCATCGATCAACTTTGGTGACTATGCTCATTGATTACACTGTAGTTGTGCATTTTATAAACGTACTTTCTATCACCTCTCATGAACCTTCATTTTTTATTAAGTTATAGCCGCATTTAGGAAACCACTCATGTTTGAGTTTTTTTGGGCCATCTATCAACTTTAGTGACTACGATTGTCGATTGTACTAAAGTTGTGCATTCTATACACATATTTTTAATCACGTTTCATGAACCTTCACTTTTTATTGAGTTATAGCCGCATTTAGGAAAATGCTCGTGGTTGATATTTCGCAGGCCATCGATCAACTTTGGTGACTACGCTTGTCGATTACATTGTAGTTTTGCATTCTATACGTATAGTTTCTATTGCCTTTGACAAAATTTCATTTTATTTTGAGTTATAACCGCATTAGGAAACTACTCATGTTTGAGTTTTCGTGGGCCATCAATCAATTTTGGTGACTACAATTGTCGATTGTACCCAAGTTGTACATTTTGTACGCATATTTTTAAGCACCTTTCAAGAACCTTCATTTTTGTTGAGTTATAGCCACATTTAAGAATGCACAAATATAGTGTAATCCACAAGCGTAGTCACCAAAGTTGATCGATGGCCCACGAAAACTCACACTGCGGTGGGTTTCCTTAATGCGGCTATAAATTAAGAAAAAATGAAGGTTCATGAAAGGCGATAGAAAATGCATGTACAGAATGGACAACTACAATGCAATCCACAATCGTAGTCACCAAAGTTGATCGATTACCCACGAGAACTCAAACACGAGTAGTTACATAAGTGCAGCTATAACTTTACAAAAAATGAAGGTTCACGAAAGACGATAGAAAACATGCATACAAAATGAACAATTACAGTGCAATCCACAATCGTAGTCACCAAAGTTGATCGATGGCCCACAAAAACTCAATATGAGTGATTTCCTAATTGCAGCTATAACTCAACAAAAATTGAAGTCTAGAGAAAGGCAATAGAAAATACGCGTATAGAATACACAACTATAGTGTACTGCACAAGCGTAGTCACCAAAGTTGATCGATGGCACATAAAAACTGAAACATGAGCGGTTTGCTAAATGCGGCTACAACTCAATAAAAAATGAAGGTTCGTAAAAGGTGATTAACAATATGCATACACAATGCACAACTACGGTACAATCCACAATCGTAGTCGCCAAAATTGATCGATGGCCCACGAAATCTCAAACATGAGCAGTTTCCAAAATGCTGCTATAACTCAACAAAAAATGAACATTTGTGAAAGGAAATAGAAACTACATGTACAAAAGTGCACAACTACAGTGTAATCTAAAAGCATAGTCACCAAAGATTATCGATGGCCCATGAATACTCAAACATGACCGGTTTCCTAAATGCAGCTATAACTCAGCAAAAAATGAAGATTCGCGAAAGGCGATAGAAAATACGCATATAGAATGCCCAACTACAGTGTAATCCACATGTGTAGTCACCAAAGTTGATTGATTGCCCACAATACCCAAAGTCGAGTGGTTTCCTAAATGCGGCTATAACTCAACAAAAAATGAATGTTCGTGAAAGGCAATGGAAAATACATGTACAGAATGGAGAAATACAATGCAATCCACAATTGTAGTCACCAAAGTTGAGTTATAACCCCATTTAGGAAAATGCTCGTGTTTGAATTTTCGTGGGCCATCGATGAACTTTGGTGACTACGATTGTGGATTCCATTTTAGTTGTGCATTCTATACATGTAATCTCTATCACCTTTCTCGAACCTTTATTTTTCGTTGACTAGCCGCACTTAGGAAACCGCTCGTGTTTGAGTTTTTGTGGGCCATCGATCAACTTTGGTTACTAGGATTGTGGATTGCACTATAGTTGTCCATATTGTACGTGTATTTTCTATCACCTTTCATAAACCATCATTTTTTGTTGAGTTATAGCAGCATTTAGGAAACCGATCATGTTTGAGTTTTTGTGCACCATCGATCAACTTTGGTGACTAGTTTTGTATTTTGTACGCATATTTTGAATCGCTTTTCATGAACATTCATTTTTTGTTGAGTTATAGCACTATTTAGAAAAATGCTTATGTTTGAGTTTTTGCAGGCATCGGATCAATTTTCATAACTACGATTATGGATTACATTGTAGTTTTGCACTCTACATGCGTATTTTCAATCGCCTTTTGCAAACTTTCATTTTTTGTTGTGTTCAAGTAGCACTTAGGAAACCGCTTGTGTTTGAGTTTTTGAAGGCCATCGATCAACTTTGGTGACTACGATTTTGGATTGCACTGTAGCTGTCCGTTCTCTACGTGTATCTTCTATCGCCTTTTGCGAACCTTCATTTTTTGTTGAGTTATAGCTTCATTTAGCAAATCGCTCATTTTTTAGTTTTTGTCGGTCATTAATCAACTTTGGTGACTACGATTGTGGATTGTATTGTACATGTGCATTTTGTACACATATTTTTAATCACCTTTCACGAACCTTCATTTTTTTTTAAGTTATAGCCACATTAAGAAACCCCTCATGTTTGCATTTTTGTCGGCCATCAATCAACTTTCATGACTACGATTGTGGATCTATGTATGTGCATTTTGTATGCATATTTTTAATTTGCCTTTCACAAACCTTTATTTTTTTTAGTTATAGCCGCATTTAGGAAAATGCTTGTGTTTGAGTTTTCGTGGGCCATCAATCAACTTTGGTGACTACGATTTTGGATCGCATTGTAGTTGTCCATTATGTACCTGAGTTTTATATTGCCTTTCGTGAACCTTCATTATTCATTGAGTCATAACCGCATTGAGGAAACTGGTTGTGTTTATGATTTCGTGGTCGATCAATGAACATTGGTAACTCTAATTATGGATTGCACTGTAGTTGTCAATTTTGTATGTGTATTTTCTATCGCCTTTTGTGACACTTCATTTTTTGTTGAATTATAGCTGCTTTTAGGAAACCGCTCGACTTTGAGTTTTTCTGGGCCATCAATCAACTTTGGTGATTACGTTTGTGGATTACACTGTAGTTGTGCATTCTATACATTTATTTTCTATCGCCTTTTACGAACCATCATTTATTTTTGAGTTATTGCCACATTTAGGAAACCGTTCATTTTTGTGTTTTTCTGGGTCATCGATCAACTGTGGTGACTGCAATTGTGGACTATATTGTAGTTGTGCATTTTGTACACATATTTTTAATCGCCTTTCACAAACCTTCTTTTTTTGTTGAGTTATAGCCGCATTTAGGAAAATGCTCGTGTTTGAGTTTTCGTGGGCCATTGATCAAGTTTGGTGACTACGATAGTGGATTGTACTATAGTTGTCCATTTTGTATGCTTATTTTCTATCACTTTTCGTGAACCTTAATTTTTTGTTGAGTTATAGCCACATTTAGGAAATTACTCGTGTTTGAGTTTTTGTGGGCCATCGATCAACT
>VDFB02324568.1:0-36413 GCA_007258455.2 Sequoia sempervirens | reverse complement strand
ATTAATTAAAAGTGACCTTTCCAAATTAATCTTTGATGATCATTCATTCTTCTTCATTGATGATAACACAGGTGGCTTTGGGTTTGACCTCAAAAACAAGTTTAGGGATATAGATGATTATGATGACTCCAGTGATAATGAGATGGCGAGTGACTTATTCAAAAAGGCAACTACTAATGAGGAGCAAAAAGATCACTTACCTACTAAACAGAGTGATCGGCCTTTCTTCACATGGGATCCGGGTGTGATGGCACCTAAGTATGATGAGGATCCAAATTGGGATGAAATTAATTTGGTTGGTAACGATGTCCTTACTTGATCCCGAGAGTCTTGCATAGAGGTTGGCTTTGAAAGATATGATTTTAATCTTGAATGGAAATCAGATTTCACTTGGCAGGTTGTTGATTATGAGCTTAGACCTTGCAGCTTGGTTGATTTGGATTCACAATTCGTTACTAGGAATGAAAGGGAATTGACCCAAGTGCTTTGGGAAACAGATGCGTTGGCTTGTAAGTATGACAAAGGACGTGAAAGGGAAGAATCTCCTTTTGACTATAGTGCTGCCTTTACTTCAGCTCCACATTTATGCAAAGAAGAAAACTTAGATGGCATTGATGAAGTTGTTCATGAACAAGAGATCAAACTAGATTTCATTTTGCAAAAAGTTGAACTTAATCAAGGAACTAGCAGCCTTGTTGTTTGGGATTCACAATCTACTTTTGAGAAAGAACAGGGAGAGGCTCAAGTAATTTTGGGACAACGATAGAGACTTTGATAGTAAGTATAAAAGATCTAATTTTGGCATGCTACAAAACAGCAGTTCATCATTGTCATCTGATCATGATTGGAAAAGACAACTCTTGGTTTCAACTGAAAATGAGGTACACATTTTATCTTGTTTGGACAGCAAACACACACATGTGCAAAATTTAATTCACAATGCTACTAAGGATCAAAGTGAGCTAAATATTTCAATTTCTGATTTACACATATTGAAGCACTCTTTAGAAGAGGTTAAAACAACTTACTTACACATGATGCATGATCGGGATTTAGCTACTAAGTTTGCAGATGAAACCTTATCTTTGTCTAAGCAGTTAAGGGGAGAGGTTAGTGAGCTCACCATTGAACTCAACTCTACAAAGCTTTCTTTGAAAAGTGTCCAGGAGACAGTTCTTGAAGCAAATGATCAGCTTTATGAGACCTAACAATTTAATGAGCAGGAAGGTAGGGAAAGGGCAAACGGAATCAAACAAGTAATGATGGAGCTCGATCACATCTAGGAAGAGTATGACCTTGCTCATTACCCCAGGAAATCTGAAAATATGAGTTCGGATCAGCAAGAGGATTGTTTTGGATTGGGAGTTGAGGATAACCTTTGGTTTATTGATAATCTTTTATTTGAATGGGATGCTGATTTGACTCTTGACAATCCACTTTTCAAGTTGGGAGACGAAGACTAAAACAATTCCAGTGACGCGAGTGGATTCGATTACCAGACTTGGGACCCTGGTGCAGTTTCAAGACACAAGGTGTTGTCACGGAATTGGCATAGTGGGTCTACTTCTAGTATTAATACTGCTGCCCATTCTTCGACCAACTTGCACATGACTCCGACGTCAAACTCGCAAACGAGTTAGATGGTACCCCCAGTTCAACAGTGGAGTAGTTTATGGTTGAGGCTAGATGGCAGAGGTGATTTGATTCCAGGAGAGGACTCTGTTGACACTTCCATGCACATCACTGCTATATCGACAATGGGATTCGAGTTTGATTACCGCTGCCTTTACTTTCTTTCAATGGTTGTGATGTCCCCTTTTAGTGAGCAAATTGATTTTGTGGTTGGGCAAGCCTCGAGGCAACTGGTTATGAGCGTTCATCTGCACACTATTTACCCATTCATTTTTTCCACTCTGGTGAATGACTCTCACTGCAATTACTTCATGGAGATGTTTTGCTTCTTATTTGTTGATGTCTTAATTATTATTGCAGTGGTTTGGGTGAGTTGGTGTGCTTTGAACCATTCTTTTGACACTTGAAGGTTATGTTTTAATGTTATGATTTCAGGTAGCCTCAGCATTGGCTTTATTTGGTTGGTTGATTTCAGAGTTGTGACAGTGGATGACTTGTTTTGCATTTTAATTATCATGTGGAGTCATGCCATGGGTAATCTCTTATGGTTGAGCAGGGTGATTTTCATGGAGACCAGGGATGTGGCTGGCAGTGAGTTTATTGACGTATCCTTCTCAGAGTTGCTATGGTAGGGCATACTCCATGACATTGATTTCAGTCCCTTCAGGTTTTTCAATTTAGGCCTTGATGATCTTATTTCTCTAGTGGTCCAAGATAGGAGAGTGCAGTTTGGTGACATTGGTTACTCTGTTATGATCAGTGTGGCGCAATTTCAGCATGGTGTCATTTTTCTGAGACTTACTTGGAACCCGAGAATCACATTGAGTTCTAGTGCAACATGCGTTTGGGATGAGTGAGCCAGTGTGGATTTTCTCGAGTTTACTCTAGTGGCATCTCCGTTTGGTTCTTTTGAGGGACTTACTTTTGAGGAGTGGATCAAGTTTTGGTGGTATTTTTTCATTCTGCTTGCAAGTGACTTTCAAGAGGCTTCATGTGTTGACACCTTGCAGGACAGGGATTTGAGTAGTTGGAGCTACAGACCACCTAGAATTATTTGGGACCCAGGGATCATTTCGAGTTTCAGCATGCATTTGGATGTGGATTGCAGGGCTCACTAGCATTGCTTGAGGACAAGCAATCTTTGGGAAGGGTGGACTGTAATGTCCCCATTTTACGACGTCCTCTTTCAGTTAGGGTTCGATTCAAGTACACTTACTATTTTTAGTAAGTGCTTTTTTTAGCAGGGGGTTTGGTACAGTGCTTCGGTCTTTGGTGAGCCTTCTTGAGCATCTCAGTCTCTCTCCGACTCATGTTTCAGGGCGCAATTTACTATTTTTAGGACTTTCTAAAAATAGTAAGTCAATTAGGGTTAGCCGTACCAGGTTAAGATAGGTCTCTGCAACACTTATTCAGTCAATACAAATTTCTAAGGTTGAATCATTGGAAAAAATTGAAGAATGTTTCGAAAAGTGAGCTTAAATAAAGTGACTTTATATCTTTTAATTAAAGGGGTCATAAGGGGGTCACTTTTAAAAAAAGACCATGGACGCCTAGCACATTAACTTAAGTTGTTTTTAAAGTTACATTTTATATTCTCATCTCGAGGCGCCTAAGTATGAAGGAGAAAGTATTTAAAAATAAATTAAAACCAAAAGCCTTTGTTTTGGTGTGGATTCTAGGGTTGCTTGGCCGCCCTAACTTGTCTTTCTCATAAAAGTTCATTTTGGAGGCTTATTTTCATTATGGATGTTTGGATTTGATTTGGCCGTACAGTTCTCTTGAAGCTTGGCCTTTGAGGGTTTTGGATTGACTTGCTGAGATGAAAGCCTCTGCAAGGACACCTTTCTTTGTGTGTGAAAGACCACATCAGGAGAGGATATTGGAGGCTTCATATAGGAGCTTCATTCGAGCTTCAAAGTTGCAGATTACAGAGATTATGAGGAAGATTTATCAATACTTTTGATGGGTTATTAGTTGTTAGTTGGTGTAGTTTGATAGTCTTTTCAGTTGGTGTGTTTCCTTGAAGTTTTGGTGAGTTTTGAGGGCTTTCCTTGTGTAATGTCCCTTGCTAGTGTTGGTGTAATTTTTCAGTTTTAGCTCTTGGACATTTCGTCAAACGCTTTACTTGCAACTTCTTGAACTGTTGTATGTTGTTTCTTTTGTGTTTTTGAATGCATATAATGTTAACAAGTGCAATAAGACTCCAAAACTAATCTTGCCAATGATGAGCAAAGTATTAAGATATGATATGCAAGTTCTATATTGATTTGCAATGCATTTGATACAATTACAAGGCAAATTGTCAAACACTTCCAATGGCATTTCTACAAACAATTTATAAGCAACCCTGGTTTCCTTGTATTTTTCATTGCAAATGTGTCATGTCCCCAATTTAGAGCAATAAGGGGAATATATTAAATTAATTACTTATAAGGTTTTTAAAAATAAAATATTAAAAAGTAACCTTATATTTAATTAATTTAATATTAAAGTGACTAAAAATAAAATAATATTAAAAAAAGTCACTTAAAAGAATAAAATAATAATTTATTCTAGAAGCTTCTTGAAATCTCTTGTCAATTCTTTATAAGGGGCTTTTGGAGGGCATTTGAGATATCCTAGAGTCAATTACATTTTTTGAATATTGGAGAGCTGAATGCTTGTCACAGTTGGAGAAGTAAAATTCTCTTAGTTTGCTAGTTTCGATTGTGTGACACCAACCCTAGCTAGTTGGGAGTGGAGGTTATCTCAGACTTTCACATTGATGCAAAATTTAGTGGCTTCATAGCCAAATTTTGAGGATTGTGGAGAAATCGATTCAAAGAAGATAATTTGTAGATTTAATGTTCATTTTTAATAATCAAGTTGGAGGAAATTGATTAAGTACTATTGGAGGGGTTTGGTGGAAGATTTTGTGAATTTGCACTTAGCCGCTACAATGCCGCTACAGTGACACGAACAATAGTGTATGCAGATTTTTGCTCATTGTGGCTTCATAGTGCATCGATTTTCTTTGTGCATTTGAGCACTCCTCTTTTGAAGGCTGGGCAATCATTTTAGGAGTGTTTGGGAGTTGGAAGAAGGCTGCAATAATTTATTTTTTAGTCTGATATTCTACAGCAGGGGTGGCACTTGGATGGACATATATGTTGTTTACTCATCATTGAAGCACCTTACCATTATGGGTATTTGAGCAATCAGTTTCTAAGAACTTGGCAATCATTTCAAGTGTTGTTTGAAGGCTGAGGGGGCTGTCTACATTTTATACTGAATGCTGCAGTACTAGAACAGGGGCGGCACCTTTTTGGGAGCTTGTTCCTTCATGTGTGAGGGTCCTTCAATGCTGCTACAGGCATCTACTTGCTTGCCACTCCACCAACAACATTTCAGCATTACATCACAGGTTCTTTTTAGTGTATATTGACTTCTATGCATAAATACAAGTCTGAAGTATTGTGGCAGCCATTAGGGCTTTTTGATAAGACATTTATCTATTGAACATTGTGATCAGATTGTAATCAGCTTATGCATCATTGAATATGAAAGAAGTATGAGATGCATATGATATGTTGGTTAAAATATCTTCTTGCTGTAGGTGTTCATTTGCTTAAGAAGGTTGCTCGCCAAGTGTTTGCATTAATGTCCCTTGGTTGTAGATGCATATTACCTTGCATGACAAGTGTTTGATCAAATGCCTAATGTTGTAGACGTTCTTATCAGACCATAGGATGAAAGATAAGTGTTAGTAGAAATATTCTTAGCATTGTAGATGCTTATCATACATCAATTACAGTCATATGCTTGCAAATTTAAATCATATTAGGTGCTGCAACCTAATTCCAGTCATCTTAGTTTGCATAATTAGTTGTAACAGCATTGCATATTGCATCCCAAATCATAAAAAGGCACAAAAACAAAGTAAATAACAGCAAGTCAGGTTGTGGGCAAAGTGTTTGACAATATTCCTTAAGCTTCATACAACTTTTTAAACGCAGATTTCTCAAGGGATACTTCAAAATGCAACCCCAAGACTTCATTGATTACATCCATTTGCCTTCAAGATGACAACTTTACAATGATAAAATGACAATTTCAATGCAAGTGCAGACTCACCTATATTTATCTGAGAATACCAGCTGCTGTAATAATGACAATGCAGTGATTTACTGTCTTAGCACTACAATGATAATAAGCTTGTTGGACAGCAACTACTTGACTGCTACAAAACCTAAATGACAATGCAATGCAAATTTAGAAAGGAACCTGGAGGATCGATAATCTGGAACAATATCTTCAGATTGGATGGCAACGCCTGGATTGTTGAGGAAATGCTATCTTGCCCGGCCAAGTTCAAATATGGATGTTGTCTTCAAATACTAAGCACACAAAACATTGGCAGCACTAGAAATCCCGAAATACATCTATCTTTATCTGCCATCAAAACCTAATACAGAGTGCTCGATGAAGTTTCTTCCCTTACTCTTGTGATCACCGAACTTGAGTATTGATGCGGATTGAATGTTTGAAGTTGTGCTTCTTCAGTTCACAATTCCTTCTGGGAATATCGACTTGGATGATAATCTTTGTTTGTCTTTACTCCAGTATGTTGCGATTCTTATTATATCTTTCTTGCTGACTCAAACTCAGCTCCACGACGACAAAATCTGGCATTTTATGTTGAGTTCGAATTCCAAACTCAATATCGGCCCCACTCTTAAATACTTGTCTCCTTGAATATTTTACTAAGGGTGGCTTCCTTAATGCTAGTTCAGATTTGTCTTCTTCAACATATAATACTCTCCACCTGTGAGGCAATGTTCACTGACTCCTTCCAAATTATCGCGTCCACTTTAATATTCCCTCATTCTTCAATTTCCTTGTCTCATTCAAATATCAACTTAGCTCCTATGAATACATTGTTCTTGTCTTTAGTTAAATTTGTCTTATCTGCTCTGCCACGATTTTGACTCTTTCTCCAGCAAAGTCTGTGCCAGAAATCTACAAATCGAATATATTTTGGATAATGTTTAATTTTCCCAAAGTTGCCATGATAAGGAGAAGCCATGGCCAATATAATATTTGAAAATCCACTTCCTTGCCCAAAGTAATTTTCCCGTCAATGTTATTTATTTTCCCCATATGTTATTCAAAAGATAACCTTACTTTTCCAAATAATATTCAGAAATTATAACTGAAAATACTTTTAATGTCTGAATAATAAACTTATTTTGAAGATATAAAATATTAGCTCAATAAATGCAATAATAAAACAGCTATTGCATTAATAGAATTCTCAATCAAATTTGCAATAATACATCAGCTATTGCAAATAAATACTTAGCTCCTCAGACAAGCTGAATACAATCTTTTTCTCTAAATTTGGTCAAAGACTGTTAAATTTGCAACAATACCTCAATTGCTGCAATGAACTCAGCTAGGGCAGTAATACAACAGCTACTACACCTATAGAATTTCCTCAATGAAGCACAGATTGGACATCTGATTGAAGCCCACAATTAACAATAATTCAGCTTATAGTTTCACAGCCTCAAAATTGCATAACCAATGAGAGTTTTCATTACCAATGGCTAGAAATGGCAAAAACCCTAGCTGGCTTCCTCACCAACAATAACATCAAAGCAAGTATCAATTCTTGTATAACTCAAATGGCTTGCCCTCAACTCCTTATATAGAATTTTCATCCACCTCCAAGAAGCTTCTAGAATAAAATATTATTTTATTATTTAAGTGACTTTATAATATAATATTTATTTTAAGTCACTTAAGTTACTTTATTATTAAATTAATTAAATAATAAGTCATCCCTTTTGATATTTTTTTTTTTTTTGGAACAACTTAATAAATAATTAATTTAATAATCCTCCAAATCGGGGACATGACACCTTAGTGCATCGACTTTGTTGGCCTGAAACCTCCTTTTGGCTCGTAGCTTCATATTAAACAGGGATATCATTGTGGGTATTTGCTTGGAGGCTTCCTCTCTTAAGGGCGATTCAGCCAAGCACAAGAAGTGATTTTTCAGTGAAGCCATTGTTTTTCTAAAGCAGGTTGCCCTATCTCATGGTGGCGCCCTTCTTGAGGCACTTTCCAGACTTTGATGTTTGTTCATTAGAAGACTCCTCCCAAAGGCGTCTCTCCCTCAAGCACATGAGAACGCTGGTTTGATCACTATTACTAAGAAGACATTACTTGGTTGCAGCAAGGCATTTCCAAGTCTGAAAGGTATCTCAAAAAAATTCTGATAAATTTTAATGTATGTCTGAAGCGGCCATATTGGTGTTGAAAACCTCAGAGTATACCAGAAAATGTATAGGTTGTTTCTATGCCATTGAGGACTGATTTTGTGTAAAGATCTCTGGCTGAAATCCCAAAACAACACAAACAATATTCCCAGATTTGAAAAAATAACTCAAGGTCGTAATTTGCTTCAGTTGGAAATTTAACTCAACTTGCCCACAATTATTAAATTCTCACAATGCGAAATCACAAACAAAAAATTCTGAACAAACTCAGAAAATTGGAAAATGAATAGATATTTATTATGACAAAGAGGTTTACTGGCAGTGGCAATACAAAGAATTGTCTTATAGGCTGGAGGAAGCCTTCGATGATGTTCACATAAGTCCTGGGTTTGCGCGATAAACCTTTAGTCGTGAGAATTTTTACAAGGAATGCTCGATCTCCTTATGTTGCTAGTGCCCCAATCGGTGAATGATTTATTCCGTTGCAGAATGAAGCCAAGGGATCGGTCTCTGAGATTTCTGTGAGTGTCGATGATCGCCTTCTAGATTGTTTGGAGGCCATTGACTTAGTAGTAGCGTCGGCATCTATAACTGATGCCTTCAATGTTTCTGGTGTGGGAAATGAATTTGGTTTGGTGCAAACGTTGGAGTATCCCATGATGACTTTTCCTGCTTGGGAGAACAAATGAAGAGCTTCGGCCAGAGTTGTAAGGCTCGACCTGATTGGGCTTGTCGACTCCTCCCAGTATCTTCCTTCTAGGTTCGCTGACATCCAGATAAATGAATACGCTTCACTTGTTCAAGTCACCAATCCTCAAGTCTAATTGCCACCTACAGCCCAATCAAGAGAATCTTGTGACTTATGAGAAATGGTGGAGTGAGTGTGCAAGATAATACTATGACACGAAACTCCCAAGCTGACACTACGTGCTCACCTGGTTGCCACGCATGGATAGCTACGCTTCCACCAATATTGGAAAAGACACAAGTCCAAATTCTGTGATGATGAAAGACAGGAAATGAGCTCACATATATACTAGCTGATAAGCCAAATCCAAGAGGTCAGCCTCAATTAGGAAATACAAATTCAAATTTAATTCAAACTAAATTAGGCGCCAACATAAGCATGTCGGCCAAAATATTAAGTATATTTAGTATTTCTTTAATTATTATTTAAGTGTCAATAAACACTGTTTGGCATAGGTCGTCCCAAGACTCAAATCGGATTTGGGACATTACAGTTCCCTCCCTCAGATTGTTGTTGGTCCTCCAACAACCTAAAATTAGGATGCTCAAAGATCTCCACTCCTTCCCATGTGGCGTCTTCAACGGGCAGATTTTTCCACTTCACCAAATACTTGGGGTTAGTCTTATTCCTTAGCCGCTTCTCCCTCACATCTAACACCGTCTCCAGTTCCAAAATGAGTTTCCCTTCGTCATCAAGTGGTGGCAGCTCCATGGAAGGTGTGATCTGCTGTCCCAAGGCCTTTTTGAGGCAAGAAACATGAAAGATATTGTGAATTTTGCTCCCTGGAGGCAGCTCTAGCTCGTATGCAACCTCCCCAATCCTTCGTGTGATCTTGAATGGCCCATAAAATCTTAGCTTCAACTTTTCGGCTCCATTCCCTTTAAGGGATGACTGTCGGTGGAGCTACAACCACAAGTAAACCATGTCACCAACCTCAAAAACCCTCTCAATCCTTCGCTGATCTGTGTATAGCTTTTGTTGATTTTGGGCACACTGCAAATTTTCCTTCAATGAACTCATGATGCCTACACTCTGCTCTACCATGTCTCTAGCACTCAAAACTCTACTATCTGCAAGAATCAGATTCATGAAAGAAGTGGCCTCATACCCATAGAGTGCTTTGAATGGGGACATTCCAATGGACATGTGATGCATGGTGTTGTAGCAAAACTCTCCAAGATGTAGCCATTTCACCCAAGCTAATTGTTGCCCTGTCACATAGTTCCTCAAATATCCTTCAATCCTTTTATTTACGATTTCCGTTTGTCCATTTGTTTGCGGATGATAGCAAGTGTTGGGCGTCAACTCTATGTGTGCCAAACGAAAGAGTTCTTAACAAAACAAGCTAATAAACCTGCTATCCCTATCACTCACAATGTTTCTTGGCAGCCCATGTAGCCTAAAGACTTCTCTAAAAAACAAATATGCAACTTGAGGAGCCTTAAATTCTTAAGTAATAGCATCAAAATGAGCATATTTGGTGAGCCAATCACCACAACATAAATACAATCTTTACCTTGCACCTTTGGGAGTCCAGTGATGAAATCCATAGATATGCTCTCCCATTTTTTATCCGGATTAGGCAATGGCTGCGACAAACCAGCTGGTAACACATTTTTTGTTTTATTTTGTTGGAACACCACACATTCTTTCACATGCTGCAAAATATACTTTTTCAGCCCCTTCCACGAGAAACGTTCCCTCACTTGTTTGTATGTCTTGTAAAATCCGGGATGGCCAGCAAGAGGAGTGTCATGGAAAGCTCTCACAATCTTATCCTTAAACTTGGAGTGTGGTACAAAATACACCTGGTTCTTGTAGAGGATGAGATCTTCAACCACTTTGTACCTATCATCGATTACTTTTCCTTCCAAAATATCATTAGCAAATGAATCTCTAGCATACTCAGCTATAATGCTTACCCTCCAATCAACAGATATATTAGTCATAGAACAAAGTTCAGGCTTCCTAGAGAGAGCATTCAATACCACATTGTTCTTTCCCATCACATATTCAATATCAAAATCATAGGCTTGAAGTTTGCTTACCCATTTTTGTTGTCTATCGTTCAAATCACGCCGATTGAGGAAGTACTTCAAGCTGTTATGGTCTGTTTTCACCACAAACTTTCTGCAAACTAAGTATGTCTAAACTTTGCAAGGGCGTGCAAGATAGCCAACATCTCCTTATCGTAGATGGAGAAAGCCTTCTCTGAATTTGTGAGTTTTCTACTCTCATATGCTATGGGGTGCTTATTTTGCATCAATACCGCTCCAATACCTTCTCCTGAAGCATCACACTCAAGTACAAAAGGTGATGAGAAATCTGGAATAGCCAAGATGGGACACGAACTCATTACCTCCTTGAGTTTGTCAAATGCCTGTTGTGCTATGGGACTCCAAGAGAAAGCTCCTTAGTCAGGTTAGTCAAGGGTGCTGCAAGCTGGGAGAATCCCTTCACAAATCTTTTGTAATAGCTACAAAGGTCTACAAATCCTCTCAATTGTGTCAAATTATTGGGCCTGGCCCAATCCTGAATAGCCTTGATCTTTTCTTCATTAACGCTAACCCCTTGAGCGCTAATCTTATGGCCCAAGTACAAAATCTCAGTCATCCCAAACTCACATTTTGACATCTTAGCATAAAACGAATTCTTCTCGATAATGTCAAGCACCTCTTCTATATGCCTTAGATGATCTTCCCATGTCTTACTGTAGATTAAAATATCATCGAAGAAAACCAACACAAATTTCCTCAACTAAAGAATGAATACCTGATTCATACACGACTGGAACGTAGCAGGGGCATTGGTCAATCCAAACGGCATCACCAAAAACTCATAATGCCCATAATGGCATCTGAAAGCTATTTTATGCACATCCTTATCCTTGACTCTAATTTGATGGTATCTTGAACACAGATCAATCTTGGAGAAGTACCCTACTCCATGTAGCTCATCTATCAACTCATTGATCCTGGGAATAGAGTAGCAGTTCTTGATTGTCTTCTTGTTGAGGGCTCTATAATCGATGCACATCCTGAGTGTCCCATCCTTCTTTTTGACCAACACCACCAATGAGGCGAAAGGACTCAAGCTTGGCCGTATGTGACCCATATCCAACAATTCCTTGATGGCCTTCTCGATTTCTTCCTTGTACATCCTTGGATGACAATATGGAGTCATGATAACCATTTTGGCTCCTTCTTCAAGCTCTATCCAATGCTGAAACCCCCTATCTAGCGCAAATCCTGATGGAATCTTACGAAACACCTTGAACTTTTTGTTCAAGATAGTCTGAATATCAATGGGAAAAGTTCTTTCTTCTTTCGGTGGACTAGTGTCCGTGATCAAGCACTCTGCTGCCCAAGCTACCTCACCTCTACGAAAAGCTCGTTCCATCCATTTTGCTGAAACCACCATAGGACCATCACGAGAGAGCCCCTTGAGAACAACCTCTTTCCCATCATGTTTAAATTTCAGCTCCATGGTTTGATAGTTGGTGATGTACTCCCCCAAAGAATGAAGCCACTGAACTCCAAAAACTATATCTGTGTCACCGATGTCGACAACATAGAAATCATCCCTCATCTTGTGTCCTAAAATCAACTCCATTTGTTGAATACGCCTAGTGCAAGAGGGGATGTTTCCTCCCGTGACTGCCACGTCAAACCCTTCAAAGTCCTCTACCCCCAAGCGCAGCTTAGCAACTATCTTCGTGTCAATGAAATTATGAGTAACTCCGCTATCTATCAGCACTGTCACTCTCTATCCTCGGAGAATTCCTCGAACACGAAGGGAATTATATCGTGGTGCCCCTGAAAGTGCAGCAAGAGTATTTCCCATGGGACCCCCTTCTATCACGACCTTTCTCCCTCATTAGTGACCTCCTCATTGCTCCCTTCTTCTGCTTCATCATCGGAAACTACTTCAATGTAATAAACTTGACCTCTCCCTTGAAATTTGTGATGATCATTCCATTTTTCTTTGCAATGGTAACACAAACCCTTCCGACGAAGTTCATTTCTTGACATTTCGGTTCCATTCGGTGGTGGATTCGAATTCTTAGAGAAAGGCTTTCTTGGCTGCCCTGCTGGTGTGCTCCTGACAATCGGTTTGCTCTTCTTGGTGGAGTCATCTAGACTTAAAGCCCTCCGGATAGCCTCCTCTAATGTTACTGGCTCAAAAGCTCTCACCAACCCTCGAACTGAATCAGATAGGCCTTCAATGAAAAAGAATGTGAGCCTTCTGTCTGAGACATCTGGTATCATCACAGTGAGCCTCTGAAACTCTGAAACATAATATCCATAGTGCCCACCTGCTTCAATCTTATCAATTCCTGAAAGAATGCCTCCGGATCTTTCCTATCGAATCAGTCCATCAACTTTTATGTGAAATCAGCATAAGTCTTCACAAGCCCGAATCCTTGGGTCACAATACCATGGTGCCACCATTCATGTGCCAAGCCCTCCAAGTGCAATATGGTGAATTTGATAGCTTCACCTTCTGTCATGGGGCTGAGAGAAAAATATGTGTTCAATTTATGAATCCATGAGTGTGTCGTCACCTTCCCTGAGCCATCAAATGTCAGAAGTGAAAGCTTGCTGACCTTGTTCTGCAAATCCTTAATCATCTGTTGAGGACGCAGTCTCCCATCGCTTCCAAACTCTCTCCTAGCTATGATGAATTGTACAAGTGGAATGGCAGCCTGTGCATCAGCATCTAGCTTTGTGTAGTCCTAGACAATGGTGCTGAAGCTGAGATGTTCTTTGTTACATCCCACCCTAGTGACTTATATACACTCTTATTTTGCTTGCTTTAAGAATGATTGAATGTTGCAAATGTTGTGTATTTATGCATAAAAGATGGAAATCTTATGATTTTGCTATGAAAACGCAATGGGATATGTACTATGTTTATTCCTAGATGTTCATACTGTGGTGAACTTAGAAAGGAAGTTTATATCTTACAGTAATTGAGTAGATTGAAATATGTTTTGATCATTAATGAGATGATAGTCTAATCCTTCTTCGTTTGTTGGAGTTGGATACAGGATAGCGTTCCGCAATGCTCGGGAGAAGGGAAGTATCATCTGAGTAGAGAGGTAATGTTGTATGTACCCTAGAATCGCCATCTGAGCTAAGGTTGGTCTCAGGATCTAGTTAACCCTGGAAGTGAGTATTTGGCACCCTGTCGTCGTAGGTTATCGAGTGAACCTTGAGTGGGTTTGTCATCGGTGTTATTAGGGGTAAGAAATCCGGTTCTTTTATCTCTTTGGTCTTTGACTTGCTTAACTTGGGTTTCGTGTTCGATAATCGTACCGTTGAGAGTAACCTTGCTTGGTAAGCTTATAAATATATATATAATAATAATAATAATAATATTATTATTATTTATTTTTCCTAGTAAACTAAATAATGTTTATATTGAATATTAAAAGGATTTATTTTATATAAATATGTTTTTAATTATTGATGGTGATAGTGAATCTAGTCCATCTTGAGTTGGACGTTTTTATAATTAAATAAACTTATATATAAATTTATCATCTCGTATTTGTCCTGAGATGAGTTTAGCCGTCTAAACTTTGTAAGCAAATATTCTCCTTGTTATCGATTCAGAATAATTAGCCACAAAGAATGACGTGGCTTTATTTCGAAGAAATCATTCGGAAAAAATGGGTTTTGAGGAGCTACGTGAGAAGTGGGAATCGTGCGTCTTGTCTTTGGCCATTTTCGAATTTGGTTATGATGCATTAGCTTTGTTTGTGCATTATTCGGGGGAAGTGGCAAAGGCATTCGCCATAGATTTGCTTCCTTGTGATCTTTGAATTCCGAAAAACGCGTTCATGGAAGGCATGGAGGGAAGAATGCGGCAAGGTAGTTTCGATAACTACCTGGGACGATTATCCGAGGACGGGATATCTTTTGTGTGGTATTCTTTGGTAAAAGGAAGAAGATACGGAACAGGAAATAGAGAAGAGGAAGGGTTTTCAGGAAAGGAACTTATCTCCTGAAAATAGACGGTTCAGAAGGAGCACGGGGATCCATAAAAGGCAGAGGCGTTTGGAGTAGAGAGCATAACAGTTAAGTGACTATTGTGTTGGCTTCATTTGAATTCGTTGTCGACCAAGGCTTCTATCACAAGCACATAACTTATTTAAATTTTGTTGTTGAAAATAAGATATGCATATGAGTGTCATGCTATGAAGCTAATGAAATACTCATAAGAGTTGTAGTCTTCTGCATTGTATGACTGAATGTTATATTCTTTCTTTCTGTCTGAGTTTCCAGAGAAAGAAATTTGGAGTGTTGCTAGCAGAATTCTTCCTTAATATTTAGTCTTTAAATTTCTGGTAAATATGTATGGAATCTAGCGGAAACAACTCTTTGATGAAGAATTTCAATATAAGAGGAAAGTAAATTTAAATGAAGAAGATTGCTTGGTCTATTGCTGGTTGTTAGGAAAGAATAACTAGTAAGGAATGAACTGTTTTCTTGCCGTTGTGCTCTCTTATGATAGACGTATTGTGTTAAGGGTCTTTGGCTTATAAAGAGCTTAAACTTCTTTTTAATTCTGTTGGAAATACTATTGATTTATAAAGTATGAATTTGGTAGTATAAATGGTAAACTCATATAGAGTTAGGTGAAGGGAAAGTTGATTCCTTGAGTCATGACCTGTTGAGCAGTAGGGTCTGGAAACGGAACATAATATGGAAACAAACTGTAAACTGATAGATGTTAGTAAATATACGCTGCTAACAATCAGCATCACCTTGATGACTTATGACAGCTTCAAAGTATGAAGCCAATGAGTATAAAGGGTATACTTCTTTATGAAAAATATGTGAACTTTAACTTAGCAGAATTAACTCAGAAGAGTTAGTTGAGCTCATGTAATGACTGTATAATCTGAAACTCTCTATTCTTAGCAATCTGAGGCTTATTGTTACTAGTCTTTTAAGTAATAGTTTAGTATCATTAAAACTATACATGTTTGGTAGATGAACATATGGGTATGCAATCTTTGCAGTAACCCTAGTTCTAGAATTTCTAGACACACGTGGCAGGCAGCCAAGAAGTGTGAGTTAAGGGTAGATAAACCTTGGGTAGGACATAAATTTATGCCCTAGGACAGGTGTTCAGACTTGAGTAAGTAACGGAGAAGTAATCTCCAGAAGCCCTAGTTAAAGAAAGCTTTTCCAAGTCGAGCAGGGTGGGTGAGTAGCACAGTAGTGCAATGCTATGGCCATAGTAGGGCAGATGCCACTGACTGCTCCTAACACTCACATGTAACTCAGATATCTAGCTAGCCAAAAATGTCGGCTTAGTAGGAAGGATTCCTTAGTAGTCAAGCAGTGCCAGTTAGATAGGGTTCAGCCACCAAAGCTCAAATGGCTATTTGAGGGTTTTTCCAACATCACCTTTCGCAAGAAGGGCAAGGCCCCCTTCCAGTAGGAAGGTGTGCGCGGGGGACTGAACAAGTCTGTGGTTGGAGGTAAAAGCACTCAGATGATGCTTCCCTCAATTCTTCAGTTGGCAAGCCGAGTCTTGGAAGACGCCGAACAGATGAGGACTTCTTAACCTTACTCTTGTACTTGCTTTGTACTTAATTTGAAATGTAAACAGATCTCTCATATTAAACTGTAGTGTAAACTTGATTACTTTTATCATTGAAATTGCTGTACTGTAATGTTCAAAAAAAAAAAATGCTCTCAATGATGCATAGATGTTTATTGTTTATTGTACTTTGATTTGAGTTCTAACATTCTTCCTCATGTGTTGCTTCAACACTAGGCAAGCATGCAGGCTAAGAAAATTTGTGAGTTGACTCCTTTGATGTCCTATCGTGCTCCCCTCTTTCAAAGTGTTCATGATTCCCTTCTTCAACCATGTTGGACCCTGATTTGTTGTTACTGGCGGACACATTTTGCAGCATTTGCATCAATGCTTGATTTGTCTAATTTTGTTGCTCCATGACGGCCCTTAACTCCTTATTACAAGGAATGCCCGATCTCCTTATGTTGCTAGTGCCCCAATCGGTGAATGATTTATTCCGTTGCAGAATGAAGCCAAGGGATCAGTCTCTAAGATTTCCGTGAGTGTCGGCGATTGCCTACTGGATTATCTGGAGGCCATCAACTTAGCAGTAGCATCAACGTCTACAACTGATGCCTTCAATGTCTCTGGTGTGGGAAGTGAATTTGGTTTGGTGTGAACACTAGAGTATCCCATGATGACTTTTCCTAGTTGGGAGAACAAATGAAGAGCTTCGGCTAGAGCCCTAAGGCTCAGCCTGATCAGGCTTGTCGACTCCTCCCAGTATCTTCCTTCTAAGTTCGCTGACTTCCAGATAAATGAATACACTTCACTTGTTCGAGTCTCCAATCCTCAAGTCTTTGATCACCACCTACAACCCGATCAAGAGAATCCTATGAGTTATGAGAAATGGCGGAGTGAGTGTGCAGGATAATACTATGACACGAAACTCCCAAGCTAACACTACGTGCTCACCTGGTTGCCACACATGGATAGCTACACTTCCACCGATATTGGCAAAGACACAAGTCCAAATTCCGCGATGATGAAAGACAAGAATGAGCTCACATATATACTAGCTAATAAGCCAAACCCAAGAGGTCGGCCTCAATTAAGAAATACAAATTCAAATTTAATTCAAACTAAATTAGGCACCAACATAAGCATGTCGGCCAGAATATTAAAGTATATTTAGTATTTATTTAATTATTAGCTAAGTGTTAATAAACATTGTTTGGCATAGGTCGGCCCAGGACTCAAATCGGATTTGGGACATTACATTTTGCAGTGAGTTTGGTTGCTGGAAAACAAGGTGGATAAAGGCAAAACCCTAGGTACAGTTCGTAGCATTTGGGACCCTTGAATGCTGCTGCTATGCTGTGTATTCAGGTCTGATAAATCACCATCAGATTGTTATTTTTTCCTATTGTTAGTCTAGTTATTAATAGATGTTAATTCTGAGTTTGGGAAGGCTGAAACTATCCTCTTGCAAGTGTTTAGAGTTATTATCTTTTCATTCTGTTATCACATGATTGCCTTATGAGAACAAACAAACAAACAAATAAAAAAAAACACAGAACCTTGCAAATTAGCAGTTGGAGAGAACAAAAAAAAACCTATGTTACACCACCGTCGGGGACAGGGGGACGCCGAAACGGGGGGACAGGTTTCCGGGACGGGGGGACAAAGGGGCCTCAATTTCGGGACGGTGGGGGGACGGCGGCGGGGGGGCGGGGGGTGTATATACTATATACTATACATATGGTACGTAAAATGCTAGTTATGGAAAGATGTATAAGACTATTAAGAAGTAAAATAGCAAAATTGCAAATGCCAAATTGAAATACTAAATAGTAAATACTTGAACATTGAACATTGAACAATGAACATTGAAGTTTTCAATATCAAATTACTAATGAGAAATTAGAATAGAATACTCAATACTACAATTGTCGAACTAGCAAATGATATCAAAAATATCTAATCATAAAGATGATTACAATGAGTAGCATGATATCAAAACAAGTACAAATCAAAATGTCAAATAATAAAAAAATGTGTTAATTTCTTTTTTAAACCATGGGATTTAAGTTGTTGTCGTGGGGGACGCCTGGGCATCCCCGGGACGCTCGAGGGACGCACAGGCGTCCCCCTCAGCGTCCCGGGGACGCTGCGACTTCCCCGCATCCCCGGCGACGAGCCACCAAAACTGGTGGCGCCGCTGGAAACTTGGGAACGCCGTCCCCAAGTCTCAGGGACGTCCCCGTTTCGGGGACGCTCGGGATTTAGGGGGGGACGCGTCCCCGAGGTACACTAAAAAAACCAAAAAAAATAAAATTGGGGGTTGATTATTACATAAATGGTACCATGTGCAAGAATGTTGGTTCGAATGTGACTTATAAAGGTAACCAAGGTCCAGCAAGTGCTAAGGAACATTAGGAACCATACAAAGGAAGGGATTCTCTCGCTTTAAAAAGGCTTAGGTATCCCATCCAAAAATATGGCTTCAAGATTGGAATATGCGAAGATTTATGGCCTAATAAGGAAAGGGGGACCAACCCAGTTTGAGTCCAAACTGGTTCCTAAATCATAGCCAATTACTTGTAATAAGAGAAAAGAAGTCTCCTTGAGAAATTGAGACCACCAAAAAAATTCAAACTGCTTCTAAAATTCAGATGAAATATGGTTGCATGTGCCCTTCAAGAGTGAAATCGGGTTTTCAATCATCTTGCAAAATATATAACTGGTCTAGCTGCAAACGCCATGGTTACAATCAAGAAGCTTTCCCCCATTGAAGCTATTATACACAATTAGAGTCCCTCATCATGGATGATTTTAATCCTGATGGTTAAGTCTCTTACAAATATGAATGAGCTTAGGGAACTGTAGAACCCAGAAGGCATAAATCAGATTGAAAATATGTTGATATAGTGAAATGAGTTTGGAGAAGGGAAACCCTACACATCTAACATGGTGATGTTAAAGGGGTGGAAAGGAACAAATCCCCCTTCATGATTTTAATCCCTTCAAAAAACCTAACAGCTTCATTTTTTTAATGCAAGTTTCATCATCGGAAGTCAAGCTGCATTGATTCTTTATGAAGGTGCATACCAAAAATGAAATTTGGAGCTAGATTTAAAATTCCAGCATGCTTGTTGTCAACTAACCTGAGGTGTTTGTGTGATATGTGGATCCCCTTGCTTTGTAATCATGACCAAAATATACGGAAAAATGTCAATAGAGTAATTTGATACTAGTGGAGATTACATTTCATGTGCCAAGCTACTATGCCATGGTATTTAAAGACATTCCATGTGAACTTGATTTCATAAGGAGATAATAAGAAGATCAAATGTAATTGACTAATAATAATTGGAGCACACTTCAATTCAAAAAGGCAATAAAGGAATTGAATCTCCTTCATCCTCATATATGACATATGCATGTCTGCAAAGGTTATCTTCAACCTTTTCCATTGCCATTAATTTAGTCCAACAAAGGGTTTGACCTAGGAGAACCCATTCACCTACTGAGGCAGCAGGCTCCTCAACAATGTCTCTGAACATCACCTTGACGAATTTAAATACCAAGAAGACGAAGGCATGTTGCTTTTTAGGCTCGCATTCTATCAAATCAGTCCCACATCTCTCAGATCAAATCTGCACAGCAGATCAGGTTCACAGCAGTACAGGTCCATCTCAAGGGGCTCAAAATTAATCCATAGGGTTTTCTATGACAGTTCAGACTCAGACATTCATCATACCAAGGAAGTTAATTTTCTGATAGTGGCAAATTGATTAAAAATGACATCAGCAACAACTAATCATCATTGACCTAATCCACATATTTTATTATTGCATTTATTTAATTTCAACTATCAAGTTCCAACTCTATTATATAAGTTATTTTTTGTGCTTATTGATTGCATTTATAATTTTATTTAATTAGGCTAGATAGTCTGGGAAAAGTATTTATTTTTCTTACTATAGTATATGCAAACAATCAAACAAACAAGGAGCCAGAACCCAGAAGGAAAAACATAGTTTAGCTGGAAGGCAATAAAGGCAATAAATCTAAAACCGCTACTTAATTAAGCTAAATCTCCATTCCTTAGATTTACTCTGAGCTGAAAACAGGCGAAAATTTCCCATTCTGCAATAATTCGAAACTCACTAATGATTATCATTCTCAGCTACACCATATATATATATATGTGTGGACTGTTGGTCATTCAGAGCATCCCTTTGGCTTTTCATAATGAAGGTGGTGTTTCTGGGAC
This sequence comes from Sequoia sempervirens, assembly GCA_007258455.2. Taxonomy (NCBI): domain Eukaryota; kingdom Viridiplantae; phylum Streptophyta; class Pinopsida; order Cupressales; family Cupressaceae; genus Sequoia; species Sequoia sempervirens. The sequence goes on along the minus strand of VDFB02324568.1, from coordinate 15,955 downwards.
CAACTAAAAAGGTACACATGGTTAGCATCAATCCTGGAATAAGATTTGCCATAAAGAAACAAAACCAACGAAGCAAGGAGAGAAAACGATAAAACATGAATGCTTTTCAGATTTCTAATGGTAGACATTATTTGGTTTTTATAATCTAGATACACTGTGTCGATCCACATTTAGGCTCCCATTCTTTCTTATCACCTCTAAAATGTCTACAGTGATTGCATAAGAAGGAGTTTAATTTTGATTTATCCTAAAAATTGTTCAAACAGTTCTTCCGTATCAAAAGTTGTTGTTCATGTGGTGGCTTTACCACACCTTCTTCTAAGTTTGACTTTTAGTCGAAGATCTGTCAAGGATTACGACTGCCTTATCCTTTTCTTAATCACAGGTATCTTTTTCTGCTTGTGTAACTCTGATTTTTTTGACATAAGCTCTAATTTAATCCAATTTCTTGGATACTTTTTCTATAAGGGTTTTGTTACTACCTATCTCTTTTTGAATTTTCTAGTGATTATTGTACTACTCATCTTTCATATGTTATACTGTGACTTCTACCCTAGTCTGACCAGTATGAACCTAATTTATCCTTGTATCTGTAGTTCCACAGTGGTGAGCAAAGTTTGTAAATGCTGCATGAGATCTATGGTTTATACTTTCCACATAATACACCTTTTTTGGATTTCCTGAGCTGTAGAGAAATTATTGGAGCCATCGATCCACATTTAGGCTATCATCCTCTCTTATCACTTCTAATATACCTACTATGATTGCATAAACAGGAGTTTAATTTTATCTGATAAACATGCATTCATTCCGCTTCAAAAGCAAAATAAAACATTGATTGAAAAAAAGATGCTTAAGATTTCACATTACAATGAGGTCTTGAACTGTTCCCTTGAAATAACCATGTTCTCGCTAGTCGCATCAACAAATTCGTCGCCAATTTTTTCAACCTGTTGGATTACTTGTTTCCGTCTCCCCCTATTCTGTGTAGCTATAGCAAAAATGGCTATGCGTCTGATAAATTCGATTCGCATTTCTTTGCTATCCAAATCGAGCAAACGACCGTTGTAGCAAATTCCGGCGAGACAGCAAAATGTGCATTGAGGGCTTGAACGATAACCAGTGTCGAATATTCTCGTTTCTTGCATTCTTTTGAAATTGATTTCTGCTTTTCGTTCTTTTGAAATTGATTTCTGCCTTTCGTTCCAACTCAAAGTTTTCGGTCAATAGGAAATTATAGGATTGGGATGCAACAAAGGCTATCTGCGAAACCCTAGATTTGCATTGAGTTATGCAGAGATTTCCGAGGGATGCAACGGATAGCGCGGCGCTACCGATACGTCCAGACTCCATTTAATTGAGATGAATAGCAATGCTATCGTTCCTTAATGGTAGTTTAAATTTGAGAAATAAGTGGTCTGGTGTAAAATTTAAATTAAATGAATGGATAATTTATTTATACCCTTCCCTGAACGTAGATAGGTTATATAGACTGAACGTTCAGCCAACACCTATCTCACGCTACATCTCCCTTTAACCTCTTTTAATCTCCCAATAAATAACCACTTGCCCCTCTTCTTGAAATTAATATGATATGTATTGAGCCAAATTTTAAGTACATCCATAAACTGTTTAGCTGAATTACAGGGGAGGTAAATTCAAGGTAAGTCAACATAATGCATCGAAGAAGACCCTGCTAAATTTCAGGCTGCATACACATTCAGCTTAAAAACAAAGTAACTTAAAGTTATGTTACAGTGGGTTAAAATATTTATGAGAGACTGCTACTCTCTGCTTTAGGTCAATTTACAGTTTTCGCAATATCTCATATTTATGTTTTTGCTGCTTGGGGCTATTGCCGTTTACAGTATTCGCTAATTTAAAATGTTTTTACATTTTATTTTTTAACTCTCTCATATTATTAGGTTTTGATTATAGGGAAGTGACTGATCTTTTCTTGTTGTATTTGATATTATTTTGGATGCTGGTTCTTAAACAAACTTATTAAGAAAAGTGGGTGTCAAATTATAGGAGGAAGTTATATATTTTTCTATCAGCTAAACCCTTTCACTCCCCAGTGCAAGTGCTACTTATTAGCTTCTTTCTAGCACTTGCATCTAAAGGAGGTTCAAGGATAGAAAACTATATGTATGTTAATATGTTAAAGAGTACTTGTTATGCATGTAAATTCTATTTCCATATGACTGGATTAAACAATTACTAATAAATGCTAAATAATGGAATGAGATAAACTAGAACAATTCTAGATTTTTACCTTAAAGAAATTAAGTATTATTTGATTTTGAAATATTTGCATACAGATTTAAAACAGTTCCCATCCAGTTATCAACTTGAGAGTGGTCTGCAGCGTGAGAGACTTGTTTCAACCTCAAATCTCACACTATATGTAACCTATAGACTAATAAATAGTATTTTATTTAAAAATAATAATATATAATAATAAAAAAAAAGATTTAAAGTAATTATTTAAAAAAATTAAAAATCATGAGATCATTAATTTTATAAAATATTTTAAAAAAATAACAAGTTATTATTAAATAAAATAAACTAAGTAATGACATAAGATCATTCACAAAGTATATATTTCAATTAGATGATGTTTTAATCAATCTTTCAAAATTAATTAAATTATTTTTAAGGTGTAAAAATGCTATGCAATATCAATGATATAATTAATTTTCTTTTATTTTTTTTTTCTAAATTAGTTTTAAAAATAATTTAATAGAATATAATTTTGTGTAAAAATGCTTTTTAATAAAAGTGCGAAGGTTCTCTTTATTTTATTTTTTTATTCTAAATACTCAAAAAATAATAATTTAACTAGTGAAGATAACTTCCTCCAAAAATACTTTTTTAATAAAAATGCAAAGGTTCTCTTTATTTTATTAATTAAATATAAATAATAAAACATTTAATAATTATTGTTCTATAATATTTAAATAATGATTAGTCTTTATGATTTTTTTAATATAAATGGTGATTAGATTTTGTAAAGAAGAGCATAGATGAATATAATTTATCATTTAGGGTTTTTCACTTCATGGTTTTTTTAGGAGGCAATTTTTAGAGCTACAAATTCATATAAATCATCTTTATATAGTAATCTTAATATATATCATTTTCATTAATAATTATTTACAATAATGAAAAATTACATATATTTGCAATAATTAGTCAAAGGGTTTGTGATTAATTGGTAGGATCAATGGATTTTCATGTTGAAAAAAATAAGGTTCAATTCTCCCCAAGAACATATTAGCATCAATAAAACATGGTGGAGTGAAATTCACTTTAATGTTAATGTGTAAGAGGCTTGTAAATGATGAAAGAGGAAAGCAAGGAGGAATAAATAGTATATTGTATTATAGAAGGAGAAGAAAGCATTCAAGCTATAGGAGCAAATGATAGAGAAGACAAAACTGAATGCCCAAAAGAAGAGAGGAGGCAAAAAGAATATGGCCTACATTCAAATCAAAGGAGCATTGTTAGAGAAATAAGGCTTGAAATGTAATTGCAACAATATCCCCTATTGATAGAGCATTAGTTAAAGAAAAATTTCCTCAAATGAATTCTATAGAATGTAAGTCTCATAAACAAACCTTCACAATTGAAAGGTAAGGCCCCTATAGAACCCTCACTAATTAATCTAATTAATAAAATACTAGTTTTTAAATATTTTAAATATACATATTTAAAAATAGTGAGAGATATCAATATCATGGTATAAGACACTTATCATGTTAATTCAATATAGTCACTTTAATAATGATATCTCTTTATGTTTGTTAAATAGAGATATTTAAAAATAGATTTTCATTTATAATCATTATTATTTATGTTTTTTTTTTTAAATCAATTTTATAAACATTGCATTCCACCACCCTTTCACCATAACAAGACACAACACACATACATCACCATTATTAATAAGTGAAGAACAATGGATATAAAAAATATATATTTTTAAAAATTTGGATAAAGATGTCTATTAAAGGGTTCAAGTAAATAAATCAACATGGAAGATTAAGGATGTCGACTAATAGATGAAAAGGTAAATTTCATATTTGATGAACTATTCAATAGTATTTTGTTGAAATTAAAATTGAGGGATTATATGAATTTCTTGATGGAAGGAGTTGGGTGAGCAATTGCAAACCACTTGATTTTATTTTGAAGGAAAATTGAGGCTCCTTATTTTATCTAGGAGGTTTCTATTTTATTACGAAGCAAAAATCAAGGCTCCTTAATAGATTAAGGGGGGACCAATTTCATTACAATGTGCATAAAAATTTAAGATTCATGATTAAATATAAGAAGACTTAGCTTATCTCTTCTTTTTGTAGTCTTTTTTACTATCTTATTTATGTAATTTTACTTTGTTCAAATATAAAAAGAAATATAGAGAAAAAAATGAAACTGCTTAACTAATATAAAAAATTAAGGAACTCAATTAGTATGATATTGCTTTCAGGAATCAACCGTGTAGTTTCTTGAGTAAGCTCATTGATTTGTGTTTCATGAGCAGTGGTTCACAAGAACCCATCTCTCGTGATAATGAATGGTCCACTTAGCACTCATTACATCTAGGTGATACTCACAAAGGTGAAGCATTGGGCCTTCCCAAGAGGTCACTCATCCCATCACTACTCCAACTCAAGCATGCTTAACCATGGAGTTTCCCCCAAGGTTAAGCCCACTTAGCTTGCAACTCAATTTGCAAAACCTTTAGCAAGTCTTGTGTCTTATGAAACATTCATTATAGAGCCCCTTTAGCTCATCAATTGATAAGTAGGAGGTATTTTTCCACAGCATGTCAAATTATGATATTGCTATCAAGATTCAACCGCTCATCAAACTACATGGTTGAATCCTGATAGCAATATCATAATTTGACACGTTGTGGAAAAATACCTCCTACTTATCAATTGATGAGCTAAAGGGCTCTATAATGAATGGTTCATAAGGCACAGCATTGCTATTTTTTTGTAAATGGGGTTGCAAGCTAAGTGGGCTTAACCTTGGGGTTAAGCCTGCTTGAGTTGGAGTAGTACTGGGATGGGTGACCTCTTGGGCAGGCCCAATGTTTCGCCTTTATGAGCATCACCTAGATGCAATGAGTGCTAAGTGGACCATTCATTATCATGAGAGATGGGTTCTTGTGAACCACTACTCATGAAACATGGGTCAATGAGCTTGACTCAAAAAACTACATGATTGAATCTTGATAGCAATATCATAGTTTGGTACGCTGTGGAAAAATACCTCCTACTTATCAACTCAATTAGTAAATAAAAAATTAAACTATAAATTTTTAACCCATAATTTAAAAATGTGAAATCAAAAGACAATACACTCTCCCAATAACAATAATCTAAGGAACAAAGGATAAAGACTGAAGAGCACTCATTTTTTATTTTTTTTAAGTAAATTAAAAGAAAATCCTATAAAATAATTCTTATCATTTGTAATTAGTAATTCAATTTAATATTAATGGCTTTCTTCAAATTTTATTTCATTGTTTTGAGAGTCCAATCATAAATATCATATAAGTTAGATGGATAAAAGTAACAATATATAACATCAGGAATTTTATATATATATATATATAAACAGCATGTAAGAATAACAACACAATATATATAATATAATATTTATTATCATTTTAGATGGATTTAAAATCAAATCATTTTTAAAGCTTTTAAAATAATTTCATTGATATTTCCAGTCACACTCTCTGATTCATGAGTAAGAAGATGATTATAGAAAGAACTGTATATAACTTTTTTTTATCAAAATTTCAAATTACACTAAATATTTTATCCCCTAATAATAAATCATATAAAAATAGATTTAAAAACTTAATAATTTAAAAGAGACTTAAAAAATCATATATATCGAACATTTTTTTATCAATCTAGTTTCACTGTCATCAATGTGTTGGGTTCTGTCTTTCTTACGAGGCGCTCCAATTGTGAAATTTTATACCGTATTAGGTGACCATTTTTGTAGGTAATGACTTGAATTTATAGTATAGGATTGAAATTTCATCACCACAGTAACTGTGCAACCAGTTGCCTCTCTATTTGACTATTTTTTGGTTGCATTTGGATATACAGTTGTTTGTTCATGGCATACGTCATCTTTTGAATGCAGATTCACACCTGGCCGATTGGTTATGATGCCTTCCAATTACCAAGCACCCAATTGATTTTCTGGCTAAAATCTGGAAATGAAGAGAACTGCTCTGTCAAAGGTAAAGCTGAGGATAAAATTAAGAAAGTTTATTTTCAGAAAAACAGGCCACCAGATTTAAGTCATTTCAAAACCATCCTATATGACAAGAAGCTTTGATTAATGGGTGCTGGTTAACTAACTACAAATTTTTGAAAGTAAACCATCTGTCAAATGGAAGACTGTAAGTACCTTTTGATTTTAGTCCAAACAAATGTAGCCAAAAGTTGATCAGCTTTATATTTATAGGTAAAGTAGATGGTTTAGTTTCAGGGTTGAATTTTTACAGTTTAGTTTTTGTCAAAATGTCAGTTGTTTATGTCAAATATATGACAGATAGATATTTAGGTGTCATGAGTATAGAAAAATTTACCATCAGCAATTTATTATCAACAGTTCACCATCAACAGTTCATCATCACGATATATTTATCTCGTATACAATTTATCGCCAGCAATTCATCATCGATTCAAGGCATATACATTTTTCAATATTTAAGTAGCTACGCATATAAAAGGTATGTGCGGTGAATTGCTGGCGGTTAATTGTATATATGATGAATATGTCACAACAATGAACTGTTGACGGTGAATTGCTGGCTGTAAATTGCTGGCGGTGAATTTTCCGATACCAGATGTCATATATTATAGAGACATTTAATGCGCTGATTATTTATATAAAGAATTAGATCCTAAATAAATGATCAGTCTGATAACCACAATATATTCATTATTTTTAAGTCTTTCTCATTTCAAAAATCATGTTATTGTTGATCAAACTTAAATGAGAAGTACTAATACTATAACACAATATTTCATAAAACTTAATTTCAAATTCTTAAATTCATTTATATTAATTTTTTAAATCAATAGATCACATCCACTGATTTATCATCGAAAAGAAGAAAATATTGAACTACAAAACTATTAAAAAGAGAGTTCAGATTGCACATTACATTTCTGCCTTTCCATACTCGATAAAGCCGCTTTGGACTCTCCATACTTTGATTATGCATGGGGCCAACAAAATCTGCACAATTCTTTCCAACCTGGTAAACTGTTCCAGTCTCTAAGCCATTCTGTGGGGAAGGAATGCTAACATAATATCAGAGACAGTATGGAACCTGAGAGGCGTGGGATCACTAAATTTTGGAGCTGTACAACAGCAATTGAAATTAAACTTCAATCCAAATCCAAATCTAACATTGAAGGAGACATGTACGGTGAGGATTAAAAAGAGATTTTGCTTTGGGATTTTCGGTGAAGGCGATGAAAGGGAGAGGATCATCTGTGAACAATGTGCCAGCGGTACGTTCATAAATTATAATTCCTTGGCCGATTATCCAGAATTGCTGGTTGGTTTCCTGCCGCAGTTTGAAACAAAAAATTTGTTTCTAATACCGGAATTGTACAGCGAGGATATTATCTATATATCGCTCTCTTGTAATTGTCACTGTCTGGGTTGGTTGTGGGAGCCACATGAGCAATTCGATGCAATTTATGTGGAGTAACGAGGATTAATTTGACTTATAATTCACACTATTCATCTTAAATGTTATCGAATTTAAAATTGTTAATTTTTCTCGTGTATTTAACCATGTAGTTGTTTAATGGTTGTAAAAGGTAAAAATTATTTGCATTCTTTTTTTATTGTTGTGGGTCAATTTCAATTAGATTGTTTTTATGTAATAATGATTTGTCAATTTTAATAGATTGTTTTTATGTAATAATGATTTATAAGTGGTATATTCTTGTATAAAGTTGGTATATGATATTATTTTAGTTTTAATTTTGTCATCATTGATTTTAAGGAATTAGTTGTAAATTATAATTTTTGTATTCGTCATATTGCTTTAGATCTATAGGTATATATTTGATTCAAGTCATTTTCGAGTCGTAAATATAAATCTTAAAATTTAAATTTAAACATTATTGACTACTTCCTAATAAATTTTGTGACTTGATCTAGTGCACATTTGTGCGGATTTATGTGTTATATTGTTGTATTTAAGGACATTCATTATTCACTTTGATATCATGTTTGATATGTGAGAATAACTTAAGTGAAGAGCATTAAAGGAGTATCAATTTGGTATTATTTGTTAGCATCATTATCTTAATTATATTATATTGTTGATTGTTGTCTTCAATCTTGATCCATCATCATTAATTTGGTCTTCCTAAGCGAGTTGGTGGGGGCAGAGGGGGTTAATCAAAGGAAATAAATCCTTACCTAGGAAGTTCACAAATGATGTCTCTAGACACCATCCCCTTCAAACATAGGTATTACAATTCGAAGTGCATCTACTACAAATGTCAATTTTCTACCAATTCACTTATGTGGGTTCAAGTTCAATTCCACACGGATGAAAATCATTTTTTCTAGTGCAAGTCCAAACTATAGTGAAGTACGGTAATTTGCAAGTTAAGCCTTTTCTTGGCATCTTCAACAATATATTTATATATCTAAAATTTAACTAAATATCATATTTAATTCGTTCAATTTTACATTATTATCCAAATATCAACTCTTTATCTATTCTTATTATTATGTAATTATTTATCCTAAAATATTTAATTGGAGGGATTATTTATTCCCTTACAATGGGGAAAACACTTAATGAGTAACATATTTGTGTAAGCACCTAAATTTGGCCACTCTCATACGGTCAAATTTATCCTTTTATTCTTCTATTTCGCATCCACAATCATGTTAATTAAACAAGTCAACATTTAATTAATATTCGTCCTATCCCTAACATCCCCTAAGGTATTACTAATATCTGAATAATTTCCTGCTACTCTCTCCCACTCCTCTGGTTTACATTTTCTATGTGCATGGTAGAATCCGCTTTGGGGGTACCCCACAGTCCCCCATGTCCTCTTCTGACCAAATACTTGCAACGGCACATGCTATTTCAACAACCTCAGGGGATCTCATGTGTTGTCCGCTACTGGTGATCCCATGATTCCTAGTTTGCCTGTTGTAGATGTGCTAGTGATCCCTGTCACTCCAAGTTTAAAAGGATGGAAGAACATGTTGACTAACTCGAGTCTAGTTACTAAGACTTCCAATCTTAGCCCTAAGGTGATCTCTGTCTCAGGTATTGAATTCTCTATCCCTGAATCTATTAGCAATATGATTGTTTCATCCATGGAGAACACGGTGGTGGGAAAATTCTTCTCCTTTCGCCCTACTATTGATATGGTGAGAAGATGAGCAACTGTTAAATGGCGCCTAAAGGGAAGTGTGGTTGTCTGTGCCATGGCTGGTGGACTCTTCCTTTTCAAGTTCACAACTGAGGAGGATTTGATTTTGGTGCTCTCTTTGGGCCCCTTGGTTTATGGGAAACATGGTATGTCTTTGTGCCATTGGAAACCAAGTTTTGACCTTGCTATCAATCTCAACAAGTCAACTCTTGTGTGGGTGCATCTACTAGGACTACCCCTAGAGTACTGGGATGATTTTGTATTTCAAAGCATTGGTGATTCTTTGGGTCATTTCATCACCTCAGACTCCATTACCAGAGCAAAATCCAAGCTAGTGTTTGCATGTTTCTATGTCAACATTGATATTAATAAGACCTTACACAATTCTGTGAAGCTTTATTCCAAATTTAGGTCCTGGACTCAACAGGTTTGCTATGAAAATGTTGTGATTTATTGCCAAAAATGTGCTAAACCTAGTCACCTTATTTTAGACTATAAGTCCATGCTAAAACATAACGCCAGCCCTAGTGATCCATCTACGGATGTACTCACTAATAGCTACCCTTTTGAGTCTGATATCCTTAAGATCATTGATTCCTCGGCTAAGGCTGCGCTTGCTGACCTGGTGATCCTGAATTTCCAATCTATGGAAATGGTTTCTATTGATTCTGCTTCAGCACTAAGTGGGTCCTCTCCCAATAGTGTTCTAGAATGCAAGTCCCCCCCATTACCTATTACTGAGGTGATTGTGGCGCCTTTGGTTGAAATAGAGAAGATTCAATCCCTTAAGCTTAAGGATATTGAGGAAGGTGAGTTACGAGATGATGGAGTGACTGTTAAGAAATATTGCATTCAACCCATAATCTTAATCCATTTCCTACATAACCCATGAGAGATAAACATGCATACAAGTAACCACAATGTATAGATCAAATAGAAAAGCCACAAGATAGCACAATATATACCCTGGGAAAACCCTCGAGAGGGAAAAACCTAGCCTCTAAAAGCATTCATACTCCATCATATTATTCAACAATAAAGCAATACAAGAGTTACAATGAATATCTTTGAAGCATCAATCCCTCCAATGCATTCCCATGTGTCCAAGCATGAATCCACACATCCCATGACATGCTTCACAAATTCATTCCTCAAAAAGAATCAATAATGACAACCAACTCGCTCAGCCAACCTAAACCACTACACATGTGTTTGCTTTTATAGACACAAGCTCACACAAAATACTAGTGGTAAGGTGAAACCATGTGAATGCAAAACCACTAACCCTTATTTAATATTGGGTACTAAGACATCACTTTATTTAATATTTCCCCAATATTAAATTATTATCACATGTCTCCCAAACATTAAATAATAATACAATGTTACAATACAACATCAAGTGGTCCCCAAATAATTACCTAGTGTGATTAACCACACCACCAAGGTGCATCACAACTAAATAATTATATAATTAAAACATTATAATAAATCAATTTTATGCAAATGGGTACAACACCATATCCCAACATTCTCCCAATTTTGTCAGATACATTGCATATGGGATTAATACATGAAATACATCATCATAGTCATACATGAAATCACATGAACTTCCAAAGATGCCTCGCGGCTCCATCAAGATACCTGCAATAAGAACAAAGTGGCCACCAACTCAAGCAAGAACTCCTCTCATCCTCCAACATGCCACCTATGGAAGAAAAGGAACATGCTAAGGTGAAGATGCACCAATCCACAAGCACAAGCATCAAATCTAAGTGATAACAAAGGCTCTTAACCAAGCTATTGTCAACTGAAAAACCCACATGATCATAAATAACATCCACGACACATGCTAATACATCCAACCATCGATACCTCTAAGGTATCAATACATTAGAAAACTCATGCCAAGAACATATGCAACCTGTAAACTGCAATCAAGCTCCCTGTATCAAACCTGTCAGTGAAGAACATACATATCTAGGAACTCCCACTGCATAGGTAATGTCAAAGCATATCAAGTCTACCAATCAACACTATATCAAGGTGTGATAAATAATGAAAGCATAAAGTACCAAGAACAATAAAAATGATCCACACATACAACCCAAAGAGCTACATAATCTCTCACAACATGTTGCCACCATCCTCCCCATACAATGAACATCCAGGAAGGAACCATGAAGAGAGAAACCTGTAAACCATAATGTCCTCCTACCAACACCTCAAAAGTGTATGTTGTGTCACGTATGATCTCATAACAACCCCAAATGAAAAGCCTCAACAACATCCATAACACCCAATCTCATAGACCAAGTACAACATATGAATCAATGTAACAATGCCAACATGGTTGTAAGCCTATCTAATCAAGAAGATCAAATGCATAGTAACCATTCCCAATACTAGAAATCAGTCCATAAACCATCTCCTAAAAATCCTCATCAAAGAATGATATCATAAACTCAAATGAACAAGGAGATAACCATGCCATAACATCCCTCAAAATGAATCCTCTAGAACTAACCATCCATAGCTCAAGATCCATATATATGAAAGATAAATCATATAAACTCATGCTAAACCATCCTCAAAAGAGTATCCAAATCAATCACCATGAATCAACTCAATCCCATAAGAATCAAAGCACGAAACATAACACATTTGACATATATAATGGGAAAATACCTCTCAATTCATAAACTGCCAAGTAGACCAAGAGTGGGGAATGAGAATGCTCGTCTAGGATAACTAAGCCATCATGACTCACTCCAAGAACAATCTCCTCTATCGATCTATCACGAACTCACATCCATACTAGGTGAAAGCTCTTCGGTCTTCTTGTTGAAACTTCCAAAGAGTAACCATCTCAAGCAAATGTCTCTAATCACAAGAGAACTCCAACCATCACCTACATCTCTAAGTATCCACGAGCACTTGTAACCAATCAATCCATGCCAAACTCCAAATGCAACATAGCACCATCATGAAGTAATCAAGAAAATAATCAATGTACTCAATACAAAGAGAACCACCAAGATCAATGGCAAAGCTCTAACAAATCAGGAACCTATCATGACAACATGATCTATCCATCTCCTCCTAGGAGATCACATGCACCAATGCAAACATCCTAGTCTCAAGAGAACATGTAATATGACAAACTCTAATCTAGAATCAAGAGTGCACTATGACATCATAACAAACTCACTCTAAACCAAGAAACCATATCTCCAATCACATGAAGATAACCATTACCAATGATGCATCCACGTTGTGTTGCCAACAACTCCCATTGAATTGTGATACGAGCTACACATGGTACCATGACAACCATCTCCTCCCCATGAATATCACTCAGGTATACACTCACTCAACTATAATATCAGTAACATACAAGTGAAACCAAAGATCTCCAAGCCAAGAAGATGCATACAATCGCCAACAAAACATCACAAACCAATCTAATCTCCACCAAGTCATCATTGTCAAAAGCTCCCACTGAAAGTGTATAACCAATGAATGTAACAAGCTATCATGACATCATGATCAAACCACATGCTACAAGTCCCATAAACTGACTAATCAAGTACTCAAATCATCTATCCTCTCAATTCCAAAGCAACATATATCAATGTACAAATGACCACAGACAAGGACAACTAATGAAATCTACAACAACAATGAATCAAACATGGTGGATATAGATAGTCCACATCTGAGTCATCCCATTGTAATCAATAGGTTGCACATACCTACCAACCGAATAACTCATAGATCCAACCACTGAAACATGCAAACTCATCATCACATTAGTAACCTGCAAACTAAGATAACAAAGAAGATAATCATGTAGGCATCAAGACTCAAACACAAAATCAACCACAGATCTTATTTTCCAACCATGTCCACAAATGAGTAATCATAGTCAAGGAACCAAACAAGCACCAAGAAGATAAGAACAATCTCCTAACATCAAACCATATCACCACCAAAAAACCATATACATGATTATGTCATGCCAATGCATCAAATGTACCTGCATTTCCATGACACCATAACCATATCCATCATTGTACCTACACTCAACTATCACCCATACAAGACTCCAAGTCTCAATCCATGTCCAACCATGTCCTCAAAATCAAAGACAACCTATGTACCTATCACCATCAAAGTCCCAACTCTAAAAAATGGCTGTAAACCTATAACTCAAAGCAACAATCTGATAATCAGTTATAGCATCATAAATAACATATAAAAACATGTACTCCCTCAAGGTTTCACCTCTTGACTCATCTAGATGCTCACACAATCACACCCCGAGTCTCAAGCTCAAACTACCAATGATCAGAAAAGTACCAAGCTCAACCTATTCCTCAAATTGATTAACAATCTAAATAACTATGTAGTACACTACAAATTCTCTCCAACGCCACTTCGAAATCAAAAATTTGACTTCATATGCAAAAGTTAAGACCAAAATTGTGCAACCAAGAACATCTAAATTACAAGCCCCAAAAACATGTCAAAACAAAAAATCAGGGAACAAACCAACTCTATAGAAAAGAGCACAAAAAGAGATTTTCAACAACTATAAGAAGTCGAAAAACAAACATCATGGGTGAAAGTTATGCCTCGCAAAATAAAACTGCTCCAATTAGGCTATATAAGAAAATTCTGGTGGGTCCCACTCCAAAGCAAATGTTAAATTTTTTAAACCTTTGAAAAGTGGTTGATTAAATTCTTAATTTATGCCAAAGGCATATCCAATATGAAGTGGAACGACCTAATTTAGGAAATTGACAGCTTGGTCGCATCAAAAAAGGAAGCCAACGATTGAATTGATTTTGATCGTCCATTTTAAATGTGTAATCAATGGTTCATTTCTTTCTATAGGCCTTGGGAGATGATCAAAGCGATCGTAGCCATTAATTTTTTCCCACTACTTTTTGTCTCGTTTTATTTTATTGTAATGCCACCGCATACAAAATTTTTGGACTCTCTCTATTGTATCGCACACAACTTGCATTTTACGACTATCCCTATGTGAGCTTCACCGAGATCATTTTGTCATCGACGGTGTGCATTCAAAGAGAAGGCGTGCAAGATGATCTAAATGATCATGATCGTTCCTCCATTTTGGTCGCCATTGAGATTAGGCTTCAGTCATCGCCTCCACTCTCAAAAGAGCATCATTCATCTTCAAACTTTGCAAAATTATCATGCTCTTCTTGCATCGACTAGTAGACAGAAGCCATTGCATAGCTTTGCCACAAACTCCTCCTCCCCTAATTTCTCCTCCATTACTGGTAAATAATCTTCAAACCTTAACTTAATATCTTCCACACTCTTCGACATTTTTGCCATTATTCAAATTCCCTAAAGATCTTTTTTGCCCTGCCACAAAATCTACTTTTTCGGTGCTTTTGCTTTAAATATTTATGCAGAGGCATTACAGGAATTAAATTAAATTCCTCCATAGTGAAGAGATGACATCGATCATCGTGCAATCAAAAGAATTTTTGGAGAAGTTGTGTTGGAAAATCATCTTCTTGACGCCTCCATGAAAATAATGTACTGGAAAGGAGTCTCCAAAATTAATTTCTTTACCTCTTTCATCTTACAACGAGAATCAACTTATTGGGATTGCATTTGAATTCTAAGTCTAACCTACTTAGATAAATAAATAACCATAAAACCCATATTTCAAAACAAACATGGTGACAATGTTTCAATCATAATCATACAATGCCAGTGTCATCCACTGCCAATCTCAATCTCAATCTTATAACATTATATACGGAAGGTCTATTGAAGGAGGCGCTACACATTCTACTTACATCACTAACCCCACTACAAATTCTTCCACTTATATTCAATTATTATTTTTTAATCAAAAGCGGACGAACCACTGTAATATTTTATTATATTTAATAATTACAAAACCCTGATTCAAAAGGACATACCGGCAAGAAAGAATCAAGAATAAAACCTTTGGTTATCATCCAAAAAGTTACATAATTTGAGCATAAACCCAAATATTTACATCATTACATCACTTTTCCTTACATTTCATCTTTTACAGATTGATATAACTACATTACATATCCACTTCAATGTTTTGATATAGCAATATTACATAGTTGCATTTTCCCTAAAGCTTCCCATGCTGCACCTTTTCAACACTTGATTGTCGATACAATTGAAAATTTCCATTTTCCATTCCAAAATATCAAAAAAAAACTTCATGCTCTATTTCCATTCACGAAAAAACCAGTACTTGGTCTTTGTCAACCACCAACCACTTCCTTAGATATATTAACATTTTGACAAAATTGCATCAAAATTTACCATGTGGTCTGCCATTTTTATTTTTTAACTTCCATCATATCAAAGTGTGAACTCCTCCCTCATACCAAACTGCTCATATACACTTTGTTGTTCAACTTGAATATCATCTTGCCAAAGATCACACAGATCATGGCCTT